>PVJL010002869.1:57637-151984 GCA_004026885.1 Lyroderma lyra | reverse complement strand
CAATCTCTTTGCTATTGATTGTTCTATTTAGATTATCCAGTTCTTCTTGGTTCAGTCTAGGTGGGCTATAAGTTTCTAGAAACTTGTCCATTTCTTGTAGGTTGTTAAATTTAGTGGCATAAAGTCCTTCATAATATTTTCTTGTAATCCTTTGAATTTCTGTGGTATCAGTGGTAACTTCTCCCCTTTCATTTCTAATTTTGGATATTTGTGTCCTTTCCTTTCGTCCTTTGATTAGTCTAGGGGTTTGTCAATTTTGTTGATTTTTCTCAAAGAACCAGCTCCTCGTAATATTCATTTTTTCTATTGTCCTTCTGTTCTCTAATTGGTTTAGCTCTTCCTTAATTTTTATTATTTCTTTCCTTCTGCTGACTTTGGGTTTTGTCTGCTCTTCTTTTTCTAGTTCTTTAAGATGGGATGCTAAGATGTTTGCTTGTGATTTTTCTTGTTTCTTAAGATAGGCCTGTAGTGATATCAATTTCCCTCTTATTACTGCTGTCGCTGTGTACCAATAATTCTGATATGTTGTATTTTCATTGTCATTAGTTTCTATATATTTTTTATCTCATCTTTTATGTGTTCTTTTATCCAGTCCTTTTTAAATAAGCTATTGTTTAATCTCCATGTATATGTGGTTTTTTCTGTTTTCCTTTTACAGTTGATCTCCAATTTCAAAGCTTTGTGGTCTGAGAATACACTTGGTATGATTTCGATCTTCTTGAATTTGCTGAGGCTACTTTTGTGTCCAAGCATGTGGTCTATCCTTGAGAATGTTCCATGTGCACTAGAAAAAAAGGAATAGTCTCTTTTTGCTGGGTGAAGTGTCCTGTAAATGTCAACTACGTCCAATTGCTGTAATGTGTCATTTAGAGCTGATATTTCCTTATTTATTTTCTGTTTGGATGATCTGTCCATGGCTGTAAGCGGGGTGTTTAAGTCCCCCACAATGATTGTGTATTCACCAGTTTCTCCTTTCAAATCTGTTAGTAGTTTTTTTGTATATTTTAGTGCATCCTGGTTGGGAGCATATATATTAATTAGTGTCAACTCTTCTTGTTGTTGCATTGTGCCTTTTATCATTATGTAATGTCCATCTTTGTCTTTTGCTATCTTTTTTAACCTTAAGTTTATTTCATTAGATATCAGTATGGCAACTCCTGCTTTTCTCTGGTTACCATTTGCTTGGAGTATTGTTTCCCATCCTTTCACTCTGAGTCTATGTTTGTCCTTATGGCTGAGGTGTGTCTCTTGGAGACAACATATGGATGGGTTCTGTTTTTTAATCCAGTCTGCTACTCTGTGTCTTTTTATTGGCGAGTTCAGTCCATTAACATTTAGAGTGATGAGCGATATGTGAGGATTTCCTGTGGCCATTACTTATTTCTTTGTTTGTTTTTGTTTTATTTTTGTTTCTTTCTTGTTGCCCCAACTTTGTTCCATTTTTTCCTGATGTTCTGTTTCAGGTCGAAGAGCCTGCTTCAGTATTTCTTGGAGTGCTGGCCTTGTGCTGGCAAATTCCTTCAGCTTCTGTATGACTGAGAAGGCTTTATTCCACCTTCATATCTGAAAGATAATTTTGCTGGATAATTTATTCTTGGCTGGAAGTTTCTCTCTTTTAGATTTCTGAATATTGGATTCCACTCCCTCCTGGCTTGCAGAGTTTCTGCTGAGAAATCTGATGCCAGCTTAATGGATTTTCCTCTAAAGGTTATAGTTCTTTTTTCCCTGGCTGCCTTGAGAATTGTCTTTGTCTTTAGTTTTGGACATCTTTAGTACCATATGTCTTGGAGAAGATCTGATAGGGTCCAGGTATCTAGGGGACCTGTTTTCTTCTTGAACTTGAGGTTCCAGATCTTTCCATAGGTTTGGAAAGTTCTCATCTACTATTTGTTTGAGTATGCTCTCTGTAGACTGCTCTGCCCCTTCTTCTATTCCTATTATCCTGATGTTGTTTTGTCTCATGTAGTCAGATAGTTCTTGCAGAGTTCTTTCAATCCTTTTGGTTCTGTATTCCCTCTCTTCCTCTTTCTGAGCTGTTTCCATGTTCTGATCTTCAATATCACTAATTCTTTCCTCCATCTGGTTGGCCCCGTTTCCTATGGCAGTTATTTCGTTTCTCACTTCTTTTATTGCATCATTTATTTCTCGCATTTCCATCTCGATCTTCCTTATGTTTTGAATTTCTTTGATAAATTGTTCCTTTTGTTCACAGAGTTCCTTTTTTATGTCGTTCATCTCCTTTTTTATGTTGTTCATCTCAGCCATGGTGCTCTCCCAGTATGATTTCATTTCTCTCAGAGCCTTTAGAATGGCTACTCTGTCACTTAGTTCAGAAACTTCTAGGTCTAAGAAGCTGTCTTCTGGAAACATTTCATTTTTTTTTTTCTGAAGAGTTTTGGTTTTTGAGGAATTCATCCTGTCTGCTGGGTTCTTCCTCTTTGATATGAGGGCGCTATGTTCAGTAGTAGTGCCCAGGAGCCCAGATTATTACTTTTGTGGTGTATTTCTGTAGGGCAGACACTAGATGGCACTGGGGGTCAAGTTTTGGGAGAGAGCGGGGATCGTTTATTTCTTGTTTCTGATCTCCGGCCGCATTTGGAGGCTATGCACATCTATCTGGGGGAGAGGCCAAGAAAAGGCGCTCCGAGGGCGACTCTGCCTTCTGCCCTTTGTTAGGGAAGTTGGGCCGAGGCTTGTTTCTGCTGGCTGGGGCAAATGGTATCAAATCAGCCTTTCTTCCCAGCCCTGATTCAGCATGTAGCCATCTGTGGGCTCACACTGCTTTTAGAACGCTGGGGCGTGCCAGCAAGTGCACATACTGTAAGTCCAAAGTTGTGGGCCCGATCTGAGACAGCCAGGTTGCCTTTGCAGTGGGCTGGGACAGGAACTGCAGCCCTGTGTAGGAGCTGTGCGCCTGCACTGTGGGTCTCCAGGGGGCCTAGAGGTGGGGTGTCGTCTCTGTAGTTCAGAGTCCTCGCTCAGCCCTTGTACCACTCAAAAGTTTCAGAGGCTGGCTCCCAAACTCCGTCCGCTTCAAAGCCCAGGTCCCCCAGGGCTTTTCCTCCTGGCCTCCCCCATCCCTTGCACTGTGCTGCTCCTGGATAGTCAGCAGTGATTGTGTCCTGTTGCAGTCCGTCTCTGCTCCCTTCCCTCTCTCCCACTCACCCCTTTCTCTCCAACCTTCAGGTGTTTACTTGCGATTCACGGATTTCTCAGCTGCCTTTTTGTCACTCAGGGTCCTCTTTCTTGGCTCCTGGGCAGTCGTTCAATTGTGTTTTCTGGGAGAGGCTTTAGGGACCTCCTCTCCAGTCGCCATCTTGCCCTACCCTCTCGGCTTGACAAATTTTGAAACAAGTTACAATAAAACTTTTAAAATAAGGTAATTTTCGTTTGTGGAACAGAGATGGAAATGCAGAATGGAGACTGTCCAAAGTCTCATTTTGAACATACAAGTTCAGACAATTAATTTCACCAACTCATCCTAGAAAAAGTGTTACATTCCTCACTGCTGAATATCACTATGGTCACCTTCAAAGTACTCCCCTTGGAAAGCTACACACCGACACCAGCGCCTAGTCCAGCCTTCAAAGCAATTTTGGAACTCTTCTTTCTGGAATGGCCATCAGCTGTTGTCCCCAAAATCTGACAATTAAGTTCAAGAACTTGCCACCATGCACTTATGTTGGCAGCACTGTACACATAACTCGGTAAGTTGCCGTAACCAAGGTGATAATGGCCATTCCAGAAAAAGAGTTGCAAAATTGCTTTGAAGGCCGGACTAGGCACTGGCATCAGTGCACACCTTTCCAAGAGAAGTAATTTAGAAAGTGATTATAGTGATATTCACCAATGAGGTATAAGCACTTTTTCTAGGATGAATTTACAAAATTAATTGTCCAAACTCGTAATCCCATTTTGAAGTGAAGTATTAATTTTGGCTCTGTTCATTTTGGATACCCAACTTTGCTAACAGAATGAAGGATGAAGTTTTTGTTTTTAATCTAGAGATCCCATTTTATCTAACTATTAATACTATTACACAGAGATTTGGAAGTAAAAGAGTAGCTTTTAATGTACAAAAAAACAATTGCAACCTTAGTGATTTTTTTCCTAGGATCTCAGTACCATGGCTTCACTCCTGACTATATTATAATCCATCCTTCACATGTAAATCAAAGTGATCCTATACAAACGTAAATTACACTGTATTATTCCTGTTTAAAAACCTCCAATGGTTTTTCTATTATACTTAGAATAAAAATTCAAATTTCTTACCAAGGCCAATTTCTTATCTTTGCTCTTGTCTCTCCCTGTGGTTTGCACTCCCAGATCAGCCTGCCTTCTTAGAGAAGCCTTCCTCACTCACACTAAAGTGGTAGCCCCTTATTTTGAGGTGGGGGTCTGAGCATCCACAACTTTATAAAGCTCCTCTCATGAGTCTGATATATACAGTGATGCGATGGGCAAGTACAGTAAATGAGTGTTGCTTTTGCTTGCAATAATTCTTCTGCCAATTTACTTCTTGCCACTTCTTATTTCTTACTGGGTTGAGAAACTAGAAAACCAATATGTAGGAAGTGGTTTAAAAATTTTTTAAAAGAAATGGCAATCATCAGGAACCCGCACTAAACCACTGCCAAAGCTCACACCTATGTGTTATATATGCAAGGCCTATACCATTTTATTGTTCACAACACTCAGTTCTGAGTAAGAGTTGAAATTGTCAGAGAAATCAAATGTAAATGTTACCTCCTCAGAACTGCCTTTTTCAACTGCCAAGGTAGAGAGCCTTTCTCTCTTCTGTTAAGGCTCTTCATTCTCAGATATACTTCCTTACATTAATTCATCATTAAATACTATTATTGTTCTTTTACTGTCAGCTCCATAAGATAAGGGACTTATCTGTATTGCTCACTGATATATTTCTAATACCTATACAGTGCCTGATACACGGCAGATGTTTACCAAATAAAAAGTTATGTGATTCATTTATTCATTCAACAAACATTTATTGAATATCATGTGCCAGGTAGAATCCTAGACCTTAAGGATACAGCGGTGACCAAAACAGTAAAAGTCTTTGCCCCCTTATATGCTAATGTGGAGCATAGACAAGGTAAGTAAGTGAAACAAAATACAGTTGACCCTTGAACAACACAGGGTTTATGAGTGCCAACTCCTCCCCACCATGCAGTCAAAAATTCACGTATAACTTTTGTTTCCCCCAAAATTTAATTATAGTCCCTCCATATCCACAGAGGACTGGTTCTAAGACCTCTCTGCAGATATCAACATCCTTGTGTGTTCAAATACTTTGTATAAAATGGCGTAAAACAATGCATATAGCTGGCCCTCCATATCAGTGACTCCCAACTGCAGATACAAACTCTAGGGACAGAGGGCTGACTATGTATCTACTGGGAAAAACTCAGGTATTAAGTGGACCCATGTAGTTCAAACCCATGATGTTTGAGGGTCAACTGTATATAGCATGTTAGGTAACAATAAGAGACAAGAAGAAAAAAATAAAGCAGAAAAAATTAATCTATAGTAACAGAAAGTCTATCAGTGGTTGCCTAGGAATTGGGGTGAAGAGAGAGATGGACTCTAAAGGGGCACAAGGAAACTTTTAGGGGGGGTGGACACTGTCTCTTAACTGTGGTGGTTTCCAAAGTGTATGTGCCACCTAAAAATTTTGAAAACCTTAGTCCACAAAGATATATGAACCCCAATGTTCATTGCAGCACTATTCACAGTGGCCAAATCATGGAAACAGCCAAAGTGTCCTTTGATAGATGACTGGCTAAACAAACTGTGGTACATATACATAATGGAATATTACTCAGTGATAAGAAAAGATGAAATACAGCCATTTATGACAACATGGATGGACCTTGAGACCATCACGCAAAGTAAAATAAGCCAGACAAGAAACAACAAGAACCATGTGATTTCACTCACTTGTGGAACACAGAGCTGAAAGCAACAAAGAAGCAAAAACTCATGAACATAATTAATAGTTTAGTAGTTAGCGGTTATCTGAGGGTATAGTGGGAGGGAAGTGGGAAAGAAGGGACAGGGTCTTAAATATATAGTGATGGAAAGAGAACTGACTCTGAGCAATAAACACATAATATAACATATAGAGGGTGTATTGCAGAATTGTACACCTGGAACCTATGTAATTTTTACTAACCATTGTCACCCCAATAAATTTAACGATTAAAAAAAAAAAAGTGTATATACCAGCCCAAATTAATCAAATTAGACAACTAAAAGGTATACAGTTTATTATATGGAAATTCCAGATCAATAAGGTTTTTTTAAAAATAAAGAAGTGGAGGAATAAACCTTTAGAGAAGTGGTCAGTGAAAATCTTATTGAGAAGGTGAATTAAAAAAAAAAAGACCTCAGAAAAGTGGAAAAGCTAACTATGCAGATATCTGAGGGAAGACCAATCTGGCAATGCGAAAGAGCAAATGCACAGAACCTAAAGAGGAAGCATAGCTGGCATGTTCCAGCAGTAAGCAAGTAGGACATTGGATCTAGCTAGAGTAAAGTGAGTAAAGGGAGAAGGCTATCAAATTGATGAGATAGAAAGCCACTAGAGTGAGAAGAGAGCTATGAATACATTACCTGACTTAAGCTTTAACAATCACTCTACTGATATACTTACTGCTGTGTGTTGAGAATAAGCTAAAGAGCAGATGCAGAGCTATCAGTTAGGAGGGTGTTATTATAATCTAGGAGAAAAGTGTTGGTGATCTGAACATAGTGTGGGGTGGTGAGAAGTAGTCAAATTTTAGGTATACTTTAAAATTAAGTCCAGCAAGAATTGATGATGAACTGAATTTGGGTGTAAGAAAAAGAGAGGATATGAACTGGAAGAATGGAAGTGCCATTGAGATGAAAAAAAAATGCAGAAGAAATAAGTTTGAGAGGCATATGAGGAACCTAGTTTGGGGCATATTCAATTTTCTGATGTTTTTTTCACATTTAAGTAGAGTTCTCCTTACCTCTACATAATTTAGAAGAGCAGTTTGGAGATACAAATTTGTTGTAAGTTAGCCAACACATCATTTCTCGTGTGATGTTTAGATTTACTAATTGACAAAAATCATTCTGTTAAAAAAATTTTGTTTTGCAATTTTGGCTAACAAGATAAAAAAAAAAAAACAACAACACAGAGATTTAAAAGTAGATTTAAAAAGCCTTAATTAAAAAAAATGTTAGGAAATACTAAATTAGCTTTCCAGGAAGGTTTTGAAGTATTTATTACTTTGGGCAGGGATACTTAAAGACAAAATGAAATGTCACTACTACTAGAATAAAAAAATTAATAGTCTATATAAATTGTTGGTTAAGTATCAAAGTGTACTTATCACGCTTCACTAAACTGTCAGATTTTTGGTCTAGGAACAATAAGAGAAAAGTGGTATAACACAATGGTTAAGAGAATGGACTTTAGGATCAGACAAACCAAAGACAATAAAGGGATTTAGCACTATTTTATAATAACTAAACAAAAAAGTCTTCTAAATGTATTTTGAAAAAATATTTTTTAAAGGAATTACCTTTTAAATTAAAATTAAAGTCATTATGGAAAAATCTGAAAAACTACACTGACTGAAAAATCCTAAGTACTTCAAGAAGGGAATATATGAGGAAACCTAAAAAATGCTATCATTAAAAGGAAATAATACATTTCTATTATAGGATGTAATAAAAGCACTTATTTCATTATTTATCTGAAAAAAATCTGGTTAGCTAATTCAGTGATCTGGGTTTTCTCTTCCTAATTATAAGTTGCTGCTTTTTTCACCCAAAAGACATATACTAGATCACTAAAAGTCTGATTTGGAACACAAACCAAAATGACTTCAAGAAAAACCATGTAGATGCTAAAATGATCTGTTATAATGACTGTGGAAACTGCAAGGAAAAGCAGCAGTGTTTTGTAAATACAGTTATTTTGCTCAGCATAATGCACTCCTATGTATAATGTGCACCCATATTTTTGGCCTAAACTTTCAGGGAAAAAAATCTTTCGTTTTAATTTTTAATTCAAATTTTTATTTGTTTATATTTAGGTACTTGTTTTTTTATTATAAAGGAATTTTAGCAGTTTTTAAACATTATGGTACAAGAAATTTTATGTAACAAATAATTACAAAACACAAGAACAGATACAAGGTACAAGAAACTTTATGTATAAATTTTTTTATATTAAAAAAACCTGATTATCATATTCCAGGGTATTATTTTGCATATGGATATTGTTATTGATTTTCAGAGTTATACTTTTAACTCATAAACATAAATAAAAGAATTAAAAACATTTATATAGATACAGAATTAGTACTACCCATGTAAAATGACCATCCTATTTTTTCCCTCACAAATTTGGGCAAAAAAGTGCACATTATACACAGCAAAGTATGGTTATTAATATTGAATTGAAAATTATTTACGGGCTCAAGGACAGAGACAGTGCAGTTGGAGTCTTAGGAACAATATATTACTGTACTTAAGATACACTACCTCTTATATTTGATTGCCTATAAAGACGATTGGGTGAGACAGTTTTAGTCTGTGTTGTTTAATCTCAAATCCTTGTCTTTATATAGTATCTCTATCATTGCTTTGGAGATTCTGACTAAATGCCAAGAATTCTGAGATCTAAACCAAAATGGAGCAGTGGTCAAAATGGAGCAGTGGCCAACTTCTATACAATCACCTTATTGACTCATTTTGTTTTGTGATAACTGCCAGGACCCTGAGGCTGGCTTCCAGACTCCACACACAATTGAGAGTATCCAAATTTTCAGATGGTTCCATCTCTGAAAAGGGTTCTAGGAAACAGGTTATTTCCCTATTATTCTTATTATCTCTGCAAAGAACAATGTTAAATAAAATCAATTAAAATGCATAGCATGTGTGTAACGCAAAATATAGTTTACAAAGGGAAATAGATTGAAATTGAACTCACCTGTCCACTTTTCCCTATTTCCAGCTCCATTATGGCAACAGGGGTGTGTATTTGAGCTGAATGCCTTGACTGCGATTTGCTATCAACTCTCCAACTCAGGCCCCGAAGCCCACTGTCCCAGCGGCTCTGGTTCATGAGGCTCTCTCGGATTTTTGTTTTATGATTCTTCCAGAATTTAGAAATGACAGCAGCTTGATCAGATGTGATTCCTCCTTGCTTTTTGGTTTGAGCAGTCAAGTATGCCTCCAGCTGGTTGAAATCCATGTCACCAGAAGCAATAGACTATAATGACAGAAAAAGTGATAAATTTGAATTGGTACATAACTAGAAAAAGTTAGTCTCTTAACTACAGATTATACTTTGAGTGATTCATACTCATTGAGTAAGTTTTCAAAAAAGCATCATCAAGTGAAAGTAATGAGAATAAACTCTTCATAAGTATAAAATTACTTCCCTTTGCAAATATCAAATATCAGAAAAGCTACTAATAAAAATTCCATTTCATTCAAATTCTATGTCAATAATTATAATCTAATTTTTAAATATTTAGTGCTATAGTAGGGAAATAATAAATGAAACTTTAAAAACAATAACAGAATAAAATTAATTAGCTGATAAAATCTGACATAATTTCACAGTGCCTTCTAGCCAGACTTGGTTTAACATATAACTGTATGATGCTTACCTATAAGAAACACTAAGTAAATTCTCTTAAATGAATGTATTATTTTTGCTTAATAGTCCACCTTCAGCCAAATAGTTCATCCAAAATAATACTAGTCTGAAATTGTATATTACTTTATGCTTTGCCATAAATTTTCAAAACTTAATTGCCATTGCTGTTAAGAGAGCAGTAAGCAGCTAAATTGAAGTGGGAAATCATCAGAGGGCTGAGACAATGAAACTTGGAAAGGAGAGTGATGGTTAATGATTTGATCTTAGGACAAGCTCTCCCTTGCCTCTTCTTTGGTATCATCTTCTCCTGGCCATTGGGGTTGGCATGAGCTCCAAACCAGACCAGTCATGGACACTCCTTTCTCTGGACAAATGATTGATCCAAATGAATCTTCCAATTTAGAATAGGAGAAATGAATGGTCTTGACTCTTGGGGTCATGTTACCAGAAGAATATGAAGCTGGGGTTACAGGCAGCCATCTTTGATCTTTTGGCAAAGGCCTGATTGCAATAAAAAAAAAAAAATGAATGAAAACAAGAAAGATGAGAGTGGGTTCTAATGGAGTGATATCCCTGTTCTATAATCCCCAAGGCCCTGGTTCCTGCAGACTTCCTTCTAATTCTATATGTGATCTCAAAATCCTTTCCACCCACTGGCACCCCAAAATTCCATTTACTGTTCAAGACTATTTAAACTGTATTCCTATTATTTGGAACCAGGCGTCCTGACTAAACTTGGGCAGTAGCATTCAGAACAGGAATGTATAGATAGACAGCGTATAGTAGAGCATAGGTTGAGGAAGTGGGACTGGGGCTAATAAACACACTGTCTTTTATTCCTTCATTAATATAAAGAAATGTTACATTAAATATAACTTTTTGATAGACTAAAGGTATATCATATTACAATTCAATAAACTATTTATCAAATACCTGCCTATTTAGCAGATATGAGAACCTCAAATCTGTGGCTATGCCACTCAATAGAAACATTAATTTATATAATGTACTATAATTATGTCAAATTATTCCCACTGGCACTTTGCTTCACAACATCACATCACAATTCAAGTGATCTGTATCATTCTTTTCCTCAAATCACATCAAGATATCCATTCTGATATAACTTCATTTGTAACAAAAGCTATTTTGGTTGGGTTCCAGTCAATAATATCTTGAATTGGGGGTCAATTCATCCAAATTTAGAATAATCAGAAATTAAATGAGGAATTCACTTTGAGTTCAACATCATCAATTTTCATCTAATTCAAGAAATATCTGAATAGCTACCACAGAGCAGACACTGTTCAAGACATGCTACCTCCATCTACCTACTGGTAGCCTAAGTTAAAAATTAACAGCCTGGTACGTACTGATGTTTTATTCTTCCCTCTTGTCCACGACTTGAATCAGTGGTTCTCAACACTGGCTGTACTTTAGAAGCATGAGGTACGTTTAAAAAATATCAGTGCCCAGTGAATGGAGTGTCAAACAGAGGAAGACAGATGCAAGTTGACTTCGCTTATAGGTGAAATCCAAACAAGAAAATAAACAAGTGGAACAGAAATAGATTTATAGATATAGAAAACATTTGGTTTGTTCCCAGATGCAAGGAAGGTTGGGGGAGGGGATGAAATAAGGGGAAGAGATTGGGAAGTTCAGTTTGATGGTTACAATGTAATAGTTATGGGAATATAGGGTATAACATGGGAATATAGTCAATAATGTTGGAATCACCATGTCTGGCATAGAAGGGTACTAGATTTGTTGCGGTGATGGGAGGAGGGCTGGAGAGGTGGGTGAAAAAGGGAAGAAATCAGTAAGTACAAATTCATAGTCACAAAACAGTCACAGGGATGTAAAGTACAGCATAGGGTATACAGTCAGTAACTCTATAATAACTATGTATGGTGTCAGAGGGGAACCATATGTATCCCAATGAGGATGTTTTACGTTATATACATCACTACATCATACACCTGAAAGCAATATAATATTGTATGTCCAATGTAATTAAAAAATAAAAAATATAAAAAAGACAGAAAAAAATCAGGGCCCAGACTCCATTTCAGAAATTCCGATTTCTAGAAATTCTAAAGTGGGGCCCAGACACTGGTATTGTTTGAAAGCTTCACAAATGAGTCTAATGGGCAACAAAGATTAAGAACTAATGAATATAACCTTTCAATCATCAAGTTCTACTGCTTTTAATATCTGAAATAAGTCTCTAATAGTATGTCCCCTCTCCTTCATCCCTACTACCTAACAGAGGCTCTCACTAACTTAAACCTGAACTAGGCTTGTACTACCTCAAGTCCATCTTCTCATCCCACCAAAGTGATCTATCTAAAATGTCAATAGGATCCCATCACTTCCCTAGTTAAAGCTTTCTAATAGCTGGCTATTAACTGCTGCAGCTGTTATCAGTCATCACGTTGTGAAACATTCTACTATGAGGTATAAGTTACAAGAAATGTTATTTTCAGTTGTAAAAGTACTGGTGTTTGTAAAGATTTATGTTTATATATATAAATTTGAGGACTTTCCAAGTTATCCTATATTAATAATTTCCTCCCTGGTTTTAATTGTTTCCTTAAACAGAAGGAAAAAAAGAAAACTACAAGCACAAGAACTACATGGAATATAGTTCCTGTTAACTGTGTCACAAAGGAATAAAATACTGAAAACCAGTCATCTAGGGTAGTGGTTCCCCCCGACACCAAGGCACTTGAGAAATGTTTGGGAGCTATGTTCAGTTCCATAGTGATTAGAGTACTATTGGCATTGAGTAAGCAGGAATTAGGGATGCTAAGCATCCTATGATGCTCAAGAAAACGGGAGCTAGCAAACTTTCTGTAAAGGTGTTACCATCACTGTTACATGCAGGGTCCAGCAGAAGTAACACCCTTTTTATGAGCTGGTAATTTATACCAAATCTTTTATTACAAAATCATAAACATGTAATTCTGTAACATAACAATATTTTAACTACTTAAAAAAGGGTGTTACTTCTGTTGGACCCTGTATGCTTCCCATTTTTTGTCTAATTCTTTAAAAATGTAAAAACCATTCTTAGCTCATGGGTTAGACAAAAATAGACAGTGTGGCCTGCTGGATGTAGTTTGTCAACCCCAGCTCAAAGAACATCCCACAGAATAAAGTGACCCATCTAATATGTGGAAAAACTTGTTTATAATTACTTGAGCCTAGAAATCTTTACTTTTTCATTTAAAAAAAAGTATTTTTTGCACATTTTTAACAAACACCAAATTTTTCAGGAATGCAATTGATTGATATTATTTGTATTTCGGTTTGGTCCGAACTTCACAAAGGGGTAGTTAAGAATTTTGGAAAATCTCATTACCAGTGACAATACCACTTAAAATATCTGAGCTACTAATCCAACACCTTCAGTGACTCTACACAAAGGTATAAATATCTGACTGAGTCATTATATGAGGGATGTCTGAAAAAAATACAGCCATAAATGCCTCTATTTTTCGTATTACATGGCTGGATACTTTTTAGACAGCTTTCATATGTTCTAATGTAGTAATGCTTGAACATTTACATTTTAAAACAGATTTTAAAATACTTTATTATTTTACTTTCCTTATAACTTTCCTTTATATTACACTTATATCACCACATTGATTTGTTAAAAACTATGTCTGTCAATTTTATTGTATATGAACCATAATTATGAATTCCATTTAAGGATAATAAAAGGGTGTTATCTATAATATTTATAGAAAATATTTACTATAAAAAGGAGACATTGGGTCTGAGAGGTTTGAGAACCACTGAGGACCAAGTCCAAATTCAACACAACAAGCACTTCAAGATCTGAGCTGGTTTATCTTCTAGTCTAGTGCCTCACATCTTACAATCCTGCTTCTGACACTTGCCACTCAAACAGTACTAACCTATTTGTAATTCTACTAGTAGCAATCCTAATATGCTGCTTCTTTTTTTGTGCCTCTGTTAGTGCCATTCTAAGTGCCTAAAATGTTCTTCCATGACCATCTTCACCCGATTAACTTCTATTCAGCATTCATGGCTTCCCCAATATTCCTCCTTCCCTATTCCACAATGCTCTAATAAAATCTCTAGCATTGCACTTACCTCAATGTAATGAAATAATCCATTTACAAGTCTACTTTCTTCAACAAACAGCTTCTAATCTTTGAGGGCAGAGTGTACAGTTCTCTGCAAATACATCATCCTTCTAACACAACCCTTTGAATTCATATTTTTTAAACCAAAAATAATAAATGCTGCTGGTCAACTTTAAGTCTAAAATTATTTAACATTACCAACTTCTTGCTTTACAAAATCCTCCCATGTATATCACAAACCATAAACTCCTATATAGAAAATAATCCAGGGTGCTGATTTCCATTTGTCTAATCACAGCCTTGCAAATTAGCAAGGGGCTCAGAGTCCAAAGAAATTTAGGCTAGTAAATCAGGGGAAAGGAAGAATTTGAATGGAAGATAAAAAGGTAAACCATCACATTAATATTTTTGACAACACTGTCACTGCTACAATATAATCACAGAGCAACAACATGTGGTATGACTGATGGTGGGCAGCTTGGAGAAACCACCAGTCTTCTAGTCAACGGAGATCAGCATTATAATAAAGACGTACTTGATTGAAATATGATGCTCCAATAACAATTTTTAAATGTTAAAATTTAAAAATTATCAATCTGAAACTGAAATTTCAAATCAACACAAAAAGGTAGTAGGAGAGTACAACAGAGAAGTAAAAGCATGCCAAGTTACTCCTAGCTGCTTTCAGAGAAAAGAAATAGATTGATACATATGCAATTCCCATCAAAATCACAGCAAGAATTTCTGTATATATAGACAAAATTATTCTAAAATGTATATGGAAAGACAAAGGCATTAGAATAGATATAATCATTTTAAAGAACAATAAAGTGGGAGGAATCAGTCTTCCCTTTTCAAGACTTACTATAATATATAACTAAACTAATAATGACATTGTGGTATTTGCAGAGGGACAGACAGATACAGAAATGAATGGAATAGAATAAATAACACAGAAAGAGACACACACAAAGACTGACAGCTGATTTTTCACAAAGGTGCAAAAGCAATTCAATGGAGGAAAAGACAGACAACATTTTCAACAAAAGGGGTTGGAGCAAGTAGATATTCATAGCTTAAAAAAAAAAAGGAAAGAAAAAAAAGAATCTCAACCTAAGTCTGATAATTATATAAAATTTAACTCAAAATGGATCATAGGCTTGGACAGAATGTAAAACTGTAATATTTTATTTTTTTTAATAAAAGAAAATATCTGGGATCTAAGAGAAGGCAAAGAGTTTGTAGACTTGTCACCAAAGCATGATCCATAAAAAAGAAAAACTGTTAAACTGGACTATATCAAAATCAACTATGGCCTGTGCATAAAAACCTGTGAAGAGGACGAAAAGACAAGTCACAAATTGGAAGAAAGTATTTGAAATCACATATCTAACAAAGAACTAGTTCTATAAAGAACTTTTAAAATTCAACATTAAAAAACAATCCCAATAAAAAGTAGACAAAAAATGACAGACATTTCACCTGAGTGGATATACAGATGGTAAAAAGTACATTTAAAAATGTTCAACATCATTAGCCATTTGAAAAATGCAAATTAAAACCATAATGAGATACCACTACACACTTATCAGAATGTCTAAAACTGGAAAACTGCAAGAAAACCAAATACTGTCTGGGATACAGAGAAAATGGATCACTGATAATACTGCTGGTGAGGATGTAAAATGGTATACCCACACTGAAAAACAGTTTAGCAATTTATTAAAGAACTAAAAAGGCAATTACCACATGACCAAGCAATAGCATGCCTGGGCATTTATCCTAGAAAAGGAGTTACATCCACATAAAAACCTATACACAAGTGTTCCTAGCAGATTTATTTGTAATAGCCAAAAATTAGAAACAAACCAGGTATCTTTCAATGGGTGAATGGTTAAATAAACTGCAGTATATCTATTTCATGAAATATGACTTCCACAATAAAAAGGAAGTGGACCACTGATAACTACAACCTACATGAATTCCCAGAGAATTACAATGAGTGAAAAAAAGTCAATCAGAAAAGGTTACACATTGTATTATTCCATTTATATGATATTCCTGAAATGACAAAATTATAAAAATGAAAAACAGATTAGTGGTTGCCAGGGGTTAAGGAAGAGGGGGTGGCTCTTTGAAGAAGACAAGGTTGCAGCTGCAGGGGAACTCCAATCCATGGCTCCTGCTCCTAACTCTTCACTGTTCACTCAGTTCACTAAGGAACAAGTCCGTCAGGAAGCTATGTTGCAGCTGTGGCTTTGAAAGATACCAGAACACCTGTGTGACCAGAGGTGGCCATTCACTCAATTAGAATTACCCTAACCAGTCACAATGTAAAATCTCCAGAGAAGGTGTGTGCTGATTTTACCAGAGGTGCAAACAAAAGCAATCTCAAAGTGGAAGGACCAGTTCAGAGGCCCACCAAGACTCAGAATCACTATGAGAAAAACTCCTTTTAGAAGGTTCTGTCATAGGCACATCCAACCTGCTGCCCAGGATGGCTTTGAATGGAGCCCAACACAAATTCTAAAAGCATTGTGAGTTTTTTGGTGCCTTTTTTTTTTTTTTAGCTCATCAGCTATGATTAGTATATTTTATGTACTAACCATATAAGTGTGGCTCAAGACAATTCTTCTAATGTGGCCCAGGAAGTCAAAAGTTTGGACACCACTGTTCTAAGACTTGAGATCAAGCAATTCATTGACTTGTACAGTTCTTAAGAAATTGTTAAACAGATATGTCAATCAGTATTTAGCCAGGAATGAAGACTGAAGTCACCACTACAGATGCTTAAATCAATTATTTTAATAAACTGATTATCAGTTGCTTAAAAAGAAAAAGGAAGAGGTGGGGGTGGTTGAGAGGAAAGTGGGTATGGCTACAAAACTGCAACACAAAAGATCTTAATGGTGATGGAAAGTTCCGTATCTTGACAGTCATCCTTCAGTATCCTCCAGGGAATTGATTCCAGGCATATACCAAAATCCTCAGATGCCCAAGTCCCTTATGTAAAATGGTGTAAAACATGCATACAGTCAGCCCTCTGCACCTGAAGATTCCCAACCTTGGACTGAAAATACGGTTTTTGATCTCCATGTGGTTGAATCCACAGACATGAAACCCATGGATATGAGGGCCAACTGTATAGTGGTTGTGATATTTTGCTATAGTTTTGTACCCTGTTACCATCGGGGGAAACAGGTAAAGAGTACAATGGTTATCTCTTTGTATTATTTCTTACAGCTGCATGTGAATCTATAATTACCTAAACAAAAGGCTTAATTTTAAAAAAATATAAATAGCTTAATTTAAAAAAATACAACTGTAAGGACTTCTCTGATCCCCAGGTTTAAGTTCTAAGTCTTTAATATGGTTTATAAGATGAGTCGTGACCAGGCACCTCCTCTACCTCTCTAGCTTCATTTCTCTTCATCTCGCCCCACCTCTCCACTTATTCATTCTCCCTTCCAGTCATACTGAATTCCTTTTGGTTCCTATATATGCCATTCTTTCTCTATCCTCTGGACCTCTGCCTATGCTAGTTCTTCTGCCTAGAACAACTTAGTTGCTGTTCCTTCAACCCATTTTGTTCACACGATCTTTTTTTTTTCAGGCTTTAACACAGATCTTAACTTTATGTAGCATCTTCCCAGAATCCTCAAATCTGGAACAAGGGTCTCAGGCTGCATAGTAGACTAGTGTGATATTTATCACAATGCAGGTTAACTGCCAGGCCTCTATGTTGTTCTGAAATTTAAATGTTTTAACAGAGCAGGGACCTTGCCCCTCTTGTTTAATATTTAATCTCTGGAGCCTAGCACAGTACCTGGCACATAGTCGGTAACAAACTAATGTACGTTGAAAGAGGTGTAGCTGGATGAGCATGGAATGCGGAATACAAAAAAAACCTGGTCCTGATAACTTAACCTTGAGAAAGTCTTTTAGTCTTGTTGCACCTCAGTTTCCTCATTTATAATATAAAGACATAATACAGAATATGGCAATTTTAAAACCTGGTTCTAAAATTCTTTGAGCCTTCTCCCATAGAGAGTTAAGGGTCTATATCCCATACGATAGAATATGGGCTATATGATCGCTTGATCAAAAAATCATGGAAATTCAAACTACCTGACACTCTGGAAAAGGTAAAACAATGAAGACAGTAAAAAGATCACTAGTTGGCAGGGGTTGGGGGACAAGAGAGGGATAAATAGGTGAAGAGGATTTTTAAGGCAGTGAAACTATTCTATTTGATAGTATAACAATGGATACATATTATACATTGTTAAAAATCTATAAAATATACAATACCAAGAATGAACCCTAATGTAAACTATGGACTTTGGGTGATGTGGTTCATGGTGCAGGATGATTCTGGGGGAGGCTGTGAGTATAAGAGGGCTATACAGAAAAAATCCAGCCATAAATGCCTCTATTTTTCATATTACACAGCTGGATACTTTCCAGACAGCCCTCGTATATGTGTGGACAAGGGGCATATAGGAACTCTATACCTTCTGCTCAATTTCACTATAAACCTCAGGCTGCTCTAAAAACTAAAGTCCTTTTATTTATTTATTTTTTAAGTGAATTAAAAGAAAGATCATGGCAGAGTGATACTGTGCCAATTTTCTGGCTCAGGTTTTAGGAAACTGGCAACTTCCATTTTGTCTCTCTTGAAAGGCATGCTCTTAGGACCCAGCCATCACGATGTAAGCAGCTTGTGGAGAAGCTATGTCAAAAGGACAACAGCCCTCAGACTGTTGTTAAGCTCCCAGACAACAGTGAGCACCAAACAGCCAGTTAACGAGGCATTTTGAAAGTGGATCCTCCAGCCTCCAACTGAGCACATACCTAAGGACAGAGCCTTCACCACTGAGCTCTGCCTATGACTGTTACTCTTTTAAAGTAATAAATAAATAAAAATAACTGAACTCAACATAATGATTCCTTTTTAATGAATCAGTAAGTGTATTACTTACTTAAATAACTGAGAGGCTAATATTTGAAAATGGGAATCTTTAATACTAATCAACTCAAAGCATTTTAGTCCCAAATCAGTCTCCTATAACTTAATATTTATTTATAATCATTCTTTCTTGCTTGTTGTTGAAAGCAACAGTATTTAAAATTGGCATTACAAATAAATCACAGAAAATCAGTTCCTATGGTGGGAATGTCAGTCTTTTCTTCGAAATAAGGGCATAGTATCTCTACTTGGAAACCCACTTTAGGAATCTACCTCAGAACAGGCATCTATCTTCTCCCCAACTCATCCTGTTTACACAAAGGTCACATGGTCTGCCTTGGAATTTCTTTGTCTGCAACTCCCTTATACTTCTCCCTCATAAAACATCATAAAAATATAAAATAGCCAATCAGGTAAGGATAAGAGTATGCTGTCAAAGCCCTAGCCAACAAGGTGAGACACAGGTATAATTAAGCCTGCATTAGGGATAAAAAGCACAGGACTCTCTGCTCAGGGTGCCTTTGGCCTTGTCTCCGCTGCTACGCACCGTTCTACAGAAATAAAGATTGCCTTGCCAAGATATTTTAATCCCTTGAGTATTTATTTGCGGCACTGGAGTTTTATTTCCAACACTATTACTCTTTGGTAGATAAAACATAGCTTTTCCATTAAGCTTCTAGTGTATTAGAGTGGTTATTTCAAAACAAAGGTTCAGTGATTAAAACAAACAAATATGAATAAATAACATTTAGTGAGAAAATACTTTCATTCAATGTAAACTTCACATATAAAAGATTCCATATTATTACCTAGTAGGAATGTGTCAGTGATACATACATCTGCCTCTAGTGTTCCAATGAAAATGAAAATAGCTCTATAAAAAGTATAGAACACCTTTGGAAACCAATGAGTTCCAGATGCATTTATTTTTAAATTTTTTAATTAACAGACTTTATTTTTTAGAGCAGTTTTACGTTCACAGCAAAAGTGAGTGGTAAGTGAAGAGTTCCACATACCCTTACCCACCTCCACTCCTGTACACACAGCCTCCTCACCATCAATACCCCCATCGGTGTGATACATTTGTTACAAAGGATAAACCAACACTGACACATCATTGTCAACCAAAGTCTACAATTTACATTAGGGTTCACTCTTACTGTTGTTTGTACATTATAAGTTTTGACAAATGTGTAACAGGTATCCACCATTACAGTATCACACATAATAATTTCACTGCTGTAAAAGACCCTTGTGTTCCATATCTTCATCTCTACCTACCTCCACCAAAGCACTCATGAAATGCCAATTAGATCCAGTTGATTGCTTGCTTTGCCTGTTTGATTTAGCTGCATCCTCACTGACTTTTTCCTTGCTGATTCTGTCCATTACTGATAGAGGGGTGTTGAAGTTTCCAACTACAATAGTGGATTTGTCTATTTCTCTTTATACTTCTATCAGTTTTTGCCTCATGTATTTCAACATTCTGTTGTTAGGTGCAAATATGTTAAGGTACAAATATGGCTTCTTGAAGAACTGACTACTTTATCATTATGTAATGTCCCTCTTTATCACGTATAATTTTCCTTGTTCTGAACTCTGCTTTGTCTAAAATTAATGAAGTCCACTCCAGGTTTTATATGGTGTTAGCATAGTATATCTTTACACATCTTTTTACTTTTAATCAGCATGTCTTTATATTTAAAATGTGTTCTTGTAGACAACATACAAGTCTGACAAGCTCACAAACTCACCCTAGAAAAAAACGCTACATATCTCATTGTTGAATATGACTTAGGTCACCTTCGAAGTACTCCCCTTGGGAAGCCACACACTGACACCACCAACTCCTAGTCCACCCTTGAAAGCAATTTTGGAACTCTTTTTATGGAATAGCCACCAGAGCTGCCATTGTCATATGACTCTTGATGTCCTGAATATTATCAAAGTGTCCTTTTGATATTTCCTTTATCTTCAGGTAAAGAAAAAAAGTCATTGGGGGCCAGATCAGGTGAGTAGGAAGGATGTTCCAATAGGTATTGATTTACTGCTAAAAACTCCCTCACGGACAGTGCCATGTGAGCTGGTGCCTTGTTATGATGCAAGAGCAATGAGTTGGCAAAAAGGTCAGGTTGTTTTCATCTAACTTTTTCACACAAACTTTTCAGCACTTCCAAATAGTAAACTTGGTTGACTGTCCAGCTGGGACAAATTCATAATGAATAATCCCTCTGATATCAGCAATGTAGTTTCAACTCTTGATTTGGACAGATGGAAATTTTTTGGTCACAGAGAATTGGCTGACTTCCATTGTGCACTTTGACACTTTGTTTCAGGGTTGTATTGGTACAGCCATGTTTCATCGCCAGTGATAACATACCCCCAAACATCACCTTGCCTCTCCAAAAGGTCTTGGCAAGCTTTGCTCACTTTTGCTTTTTGTTCATTGGTGAGCTCCTTTGGGACCATTTTTGAATGTACCTTTCTCATACCAAGATTTCAGTTAAGATTTTCCTGTTTTTCTATTGATGTTTACTTGGTCTGCTATGCTTCTCACAGTCAGCTGATGATTCTGACACAAATTCCATGAATTTTTGCAATGTTTTTGTCAGTTCTGCTTATTACTGACCACACTGACCTCTTTTCATCAGTGACACTTTCTCTCCCCTTGGAAAAATGTTTAATTCATTTGTACACTGTCCTTTTTCTTCATAGCATTATTCTCCATAAACTTGGACTAACATGTCCCTGATTCCACTTCCACTCTTGCCAAGTTTAAGAAATTTAATGTTTGTTTACATTCAAGCTCCAACATTCTGATGACGACTCATGTAAACAAGCAACAATAATGAACTCCACTCAGTAAGACACCACTACATGTCAACATGAACACAGCTGTGAGACACAGATACACCAAGGTTATTAAACCTTACCAAGTTGTTTGTATAGTGCTGCCAACATAAGTGCATAGTGACAAGTTCACGAACTTAATTGTCAAACCTCGTATAGTTGACTCTTTTTTTTTTTAAATCCATTCTTTATTGGTGTAAAACATATATCGTATAAAAACTGACAGAATTGCCAAGAAAAAAAATGAATCCAATGTTATAGCTGGAAAATTCAATACTTCTCTATTGGTAATAGTCATATCCAGTAGGCAGAACACGGCTGAAATGAACAACACAATCAGCCAACTGGATCCAACTGACATATTTAGAGTATTTCAACAACAGCAAAATTCACATTCTTCTCAAGCTTACATGGAACACTGAGCAAGACAAACCACATTCTGAGCCATAAAACACACATTAATACATTTAAAAGAATAGAAATCATACAGCGTCTGCTCTCAGATCATAATGGAATTAAGCAAGAAATCAATAACAGAAAGAAATAGCTGAAAACCCTCTAATACTTAAAAATTAAATAACATCCTTCTAAATAATATATAGGTCAAAGAAGGAAATCTCAAATACTTTGAACCAAATTAAAATGAAAATACAATTTAATCTAAATTTGTGATGTTGCAAAAGCAATTCTTACAGAGAAATTTATAGCACTGAGTACAAACAAGAGCTGTCTGGAAAAAATCCAGCATTAAATGTCTCTATTTTTCATATTATATGACTGGATACTATCTGGACAGGCCTCGTATTACAGAAAAGAAGAAAGATCTTAAACCAATAATCTGAACTTTCATGTAAGGAATCTAAAAAAAGAAGAACAATTAAATCTAAAGTAAGTGGAAAAAATAAAATATAAAAATCATAGCAGAAATCACTAAAATTGAAAACAGGAAATCAAATGAGAAAATTGATTAAGTCAAAAGCTGGTTCCTTGGAAAAAAGTCAATTAAATTGATAAACCTCTAGACACGTTAACTAGAAAAAAAAAGAGAAAAAACAAATTACTAAAAAAAGAAAGGGAAGCTATCACTACTGATCTCATGGACATTAAGAAGATAAAGAAGTATTATGAACAACTGTATGCCCATAAATTTGATAACCTAAAAGAAATGGACCAAGTTCTAGAAATTCACAACCTACCAAAACTTACACAGGAACAATCAATAATCTGAATAGGCCTGTATCTACTTAAATAAAAACAGAATCAGTAATTAATAATTTTCCAAGACAGAAAGCATCAGGTCCAGATCGATTCACTCGAGATTTCTATCAAATATTTAAGGAAGAAATTATACCAATTCTCTACATTCTCTTCCAGAAAATAGAAGCAAAGGGAGTATTTTCTAACTCCTTCTATGACACTGGCATTATTCTAATACCAAAACCAGAAAAGACATTATAAGAAAAACTTACAAACCAGTATCTCCCATGAACATAAATGCAAAAATCCTCAACAAAATTTTAGCAAATCAGACCAATAATGTATAAAAAGATTTATATACCACAATCAACTGGAATTCATTCCAGGCATGTAAGTCTGGTTAAACATTCAAAAATTAATTAACATAAGCTATCACATCAACAGGCTAAAGAAGAAAAATATTATCCATATCAATAGATGCAGAAAAAGCAACATCAAGTGTTGATGAGGATACTGATGAGCAACAGGAACTCTTATTCATTACAGATGAGAATGAAAAATGGAATAGCCATTTTGGATGACACCATCAGTTTCCCACAAAACTAAACAGAGCCTTATCATATGATGCAGCAATCACAATCCTTGGCATTTACCTAAAGGAGCTGAAAACTTATGTCTACATTAACATTTGCATATGATGTTTGTAACACCTTCATTGATAACTGCCAAAACTTGGAAGCAACCAAGATGTCCTTCAGTAGGCAAATGGCTAAATAAGCTGTGGTATATCAATACCATGACTGTTTCTTTTAAAATCAGAATTTGAAGAATTGGTCAAACATTCAAATAACTGTTCTTTTTCATCGATTGATAGTTTACCTTCTTTGAGGAATTCTTCATTGAAGGGATTTGCAATCCAATTGTTTTTTTTTTCCACGTTGAGGGGAGTACTTATAAAAGGACACTTGAAGACCTTCCAAGTGACTTACAATATTCTTTCACGTTATGGGATAGGTGGAAGTCATTCTCAGATAAGTTGTACAGAATTTCAAAAATTTCAGGCTGACTTCTTTCCAAAAGTCCAGTTTTTCATCATTGACTCAATTTTGTCAGTTACTTTGAATATCGTGATTGCGCTGTTTCAAAGTGCCAAGTTGAGTTTATTTCTAGAAAAGTATTTGATAAATACTTTCTTCTTTTTTTTTTTTTTTTTTTTTGTTTCCCAAGTCTTTGAAGACAATCACTGTTCTGAAACTTTGGAGCAAGAGGGATATGATGATCTTCAGGGAGTTCCCTGATGGTGTAGGGGCTTAAGGCTTCGGCGCTGGCGCTGTCAGCGCTGCGGCCTGGGTTCGATTCCCAGCCAGGGAGCTACCCACATATCAAAAAGCAAAAAAAAAAACAAAAACAAAAACAAAAAACTGGACTTCATGTCTAAGTTCAAACATGCATGTAAGTACTTTGACGTGATATAACCACCTTACCTCCATTTGCAAAAGTAATGTGCTATGAATACTGCTCATTTCTTCACACAGTGCTTTAGACTATCTGGAGTTTTGAGGTTGTGACTTAATAAACTTTACAACTTTTACAGCCTCATCAAGAACATCTTTCAGTTCACTAGAAAGAGGCTTGGATGCAAGACTTTGCTTATGAATTCAGCAGTGACTCTATGGTACATGGGGAGCTACTTCTTTAATTCAGCCATGTAAGCCTATAAAACAACCAAACATAGGCTTGTCTCCATCAGTGCATACACCACAACAATTCAACCAACTGATGTCCTTTTCAATGAAATAACCACTGATCACATTAAAAATATCTTTGCCTGTGGTACGCTCTGTCATTGAGTAACAAAGCAACAGGCTTTCCTCAATTTCATTTCCTATATTTTGCTTGTCTCAAGCAAAATAGGTAAATCAACAACATCTACACTTTCATCAACCTGGATGGAAAAGAATTTAGTTTTTCTAATTCTATCTACTACTAAGCTTCAACATCATCAGACATTTCCTGAATCTGTTGAGACTGTATATTGTTTGAAAAAGAGATAGTATTGACTTTGCAGACATAAGCTTCCCCAAACATCGAAAAAAAAAGGTATCCCTAATACAAGGAGAAATTAAATCTTCAGCTATGGTGTGGTTTTTACCACATTTAGCTATGTAATAAGCAATATGGTAAGAAGCTTCAACTGCATTCTCATTGTCTTTCTTTCTTGACATCATGTATGAAGTAACAGTTGGATGCTTTTCTAAACATTGAAAATCACATATTTCTTTGTTTTATACATAGGATATTCAGTTTCTAAATGTCGAATGAGCAGAGAGGGTTTCATGCAACCATTGGATAATATTTCCCTGCACACAACACACAAAGGCTTAGGACAGTAATCCCCTACAAATGAAAATCCATACACAATATACTCTTCAGAGTATTTCCTTTTGTTTTGTGTAGTATCTGAGGCACATACTTTTTTTACTATCTCCCGGTGTGAGCATATCAGTAGCTGGAGACAAGTGATGAGAAGTACTCGGCAACAGGTTATAATCCACATCAAGTTTTGTTTTTTTTAAACATTCCTGTATTCAACCATTGACCCATAACTGACACACTTAAAAGTCACCAACAATAACTGAAACTACGTTAAACATTAAATAAAAAAACTACTTGAAAAGAATCACAATTAAAGACAATGCACTTAATTTTACTCAGTCAATAACTCAACTGATCAAACAGTCTGGCTACAGATATATTTATGTGTTTGGAGAAGTTCTAGAAATGTCAGAAACGGATTGTTCTGAAACTGTGCGTAATGATTGGCAGAAGAGTGGTTTGGAGGAAGGGTTCGCAGCCACGCCCTCACCAATCACCATTGGCTTATGTGATCTAATTTTGAAGTGTTTCCATTAATGGTGATTCAAACTTGACATTTATTGTTCCATAACTAACGTTTTGCATTTTTTTACTTTACCTTTTCTTTTTTTTTTTTTTAACCATTACTAATAATTTTTCACATACCCCTGAACAGCCCAGCACGTAGCCCCAGGGGTACGCATACCACTGTTTGGGAACCAATGCTATAAAGGTGAACACAATCATTATACATTTGTACAGACAAAATGAAATGTATTAATAGAATGTACAACAGAAAGAATGAACTCTAATGTAAACTATGGACTTTCATTAATAATGTAATTAATATTGGCTCATCAACTGCAATAAATGTACCACACTTGTGCAAGATGCTAGTAATGGGAAACTTCATGAGGGAGGAGTGTTAAGATAATAGGGTGCACAGTAACTCTCTGCACTTTCCATTCTGTAAACCTAAAATTGCTCTAAAAAATAAAGTCTACTTAAAAAACTAATGATAATACACATAAATTTCAGATATTGTGCTGAATAACCGAAGTCAGATACAAAGAATATATACTGTATGATTCCATTTCTACAAAGTTCTGTAATAGACCAACTAAAATTAAACTATGGGAACAGATATCAGAAGAGTTGTTACCTGAGGCAGAGATGGGATTGACTGGAAAGGGCCACAAGGGAACTTTTTGTGGTGATGATAGGGTGATGACAGAAGTCTCGATTACACAGGTATTCAAAACTCAAACTTAATACATAAGTATATCATATAAATGATACTCAATTTTTAAAGCAAAAAAATAAAAATAACCTCTTATTAAAAAATACTGTATTTTTAAGTTACAAATTCAAACTAAATACTGAGAATTTGTAAAACATATAATGATAAAACAGTATGCAGAATATATAAAGAATTCCTTCAAATCTCCCATGGACACAATCAATAGTTTAAGAATTCCTTCAAATCAAAAAGACTACCACCTAAAACCCTGACAAAAAATATGAGCAGACAATTTATACAAAAGGAAACCTAAATCATCAGTCAATAAATGAAAATATGTTCACCATCACTAGTAATCAAGAAAATATAAACTAGTATCATTTCTCTTCCATTATACTGACAAAAAGTAAAATGCCCCACAACACTAAATATTTGTTTCTTTACTTCCTTACCAACAACTCTTACATACTGTTACTGGGAATGTAAAATTTTTGGAGAGTAATTTTCCATTATCTACCAAAATTTAAGAATTTTTTATTCTAGAACTCAGCAACTTCTCTGCAAATGTAAAACCCATAGAGGAATTCATATCTATGCACTAGAAGTCCTATACAAAACAAGTTATTGCAACAATGCTGGCAACAGTAACAAATCAGATTTAACCCAAATGTCCAAGACAAAACATCTACAGTGACATTCCAATATAGAGCAAACAAATTAGAAGTATATCTATCAACACAGATAAAGCACAAACACATAATGTTGAACAAGAATAATTTTTAAGGTGAGTTCCCTGATGGTGTAGTGGCTTAAGGCTTCGGCATTGGCGCTCTCAGCGCTGCGGCCTGGGTTTGATTCCCAGTCAGGGAGCTACCCACATACCAAAAAGAAAAAAAAAAAAACAAAAAAAAAAAAAAAAAAAAAAAAAAACAAAAAAAAAAAAAACAAAAAAAAAACTGCAAATACATAAAATATGATAGTATTTATATGAAATTTTGTAAAATGAAAAATACTATAAATTTAAAATATGTATGTACTAAAAGTGCAAAATTATGCATGAGATTGATAAACACCTAATGCAGGATAAGTGGTTACTTAAAAGGACAGGAAGAATGAAATCTGAGAGGCATTTAGAGGACTCCAGTAGTATCTTTAAATTCATTCACATTTTTTATTTTTAGGAAATTTTAATTTTTACATAATTTTAATTTTAGAATAGATTTACAGAAAAGTTGTGAAGACAGTTTCAATATACATACAACACACTCAATTTCCCAGTTTATTAACATCTTACATTAGTAAGGTATAATTGTAACAATTAATGAACCAATATTGATACATTATTATTAACTACAGTCTATACTTTATTCTTATTTCCTTAGTCTCTACCTAACATTTTTATTTTCCAGGATCCCATCCAAGTTACATCATATTTAGTCATCATGTCTCCATAAGTTCCCCTTGGCTGTGACAGTTTCTCAAACTTTCTGTTTTTGATAACCTTGACAGTTTTGAGGAATATTGGTCAGGTATTGTGTAGAGGTCCCCAATTTGGGATCTGATGCTTTTCTCATGGTTAGACAGGATTTATGGTTTTCTGGGAGAAAAACCACAGGTGTAAACTGCCATTCTTATAACACCATATCAAGGGGACATACTATTAACATGGCTTATCACTGTAATGATACCTGGCTAAGGTAGTATTTGTCAGGTTTCCTCACCATGAAATAAATCTTTTCCCCACTTTCTATATTCTACTCTTTGGAAAAAAGTCACTTTGAGTAGTTCACACGTAATAGAAAGTTATGCTCCACTTCCACAGGGCAAAGCACCTTCATGTTATTTTGAATTCTTCTGTATATGTCTATAATGTTTTAAAATAATAAATAAAGATCAGAGGCCTCTCCCCGCTATCATACACACCAGGAAAGAAGTAATCAAAAGACTTATCACTACTAAAATTATGGGGTTTTTAACTTTTTTCATTTTTCTGCACTTCCCAAATTTTCTTTAATGAGCATTTTCTACTGAGCTATGTTTTATTTTAAACATGTCTATAGTCATTATAATCTAAGAATTATTAATCTCTCTAGTTTTACTTCATATCAAAAGGGGAAAGCAAATTTGCTAGTCTAAATATAATAAATCTAGATTATTGTGAAAAACATTGGGGGCATGAATTTAATGATTCAAAAGCACTATTTCTTAAAAGTGCATCAACATAAGCAATAATTCAATGCAACTTAATAATTTGTGGCTCTTTTTAATGAACTAGATAAAATACTGTCGAAGGTTAAAAAACTTCTAGAATAGTTATCTTATTGGCCCAAATATTAGATGATCTTGAATTTAGGTTAATTCTATTTTTCAAAAACAGAAAAACATTTAATTGTAGGAAATATTCTCTATTGTCAGTGTTGCTCATAATTCATATATATACTATTTTAGAGAAATCAAGAAGAAAATCCTTATCTATAAATAATATATTTACCATTGTTTTGATTCTGCTTGAAAATAACTGTCTTTTTCCAGTTATATTACATAAGCGGGGGATTAATATTATAAGGATGAAAATATTGCTGGAATATGTTGTTTGCATAAAAGAAAGCTATGTCTTTAGTGACTAAATTATATCCAAGAAGGAAGAATGATTAGGAATTCAGCAAGATAATACATAAGATATAAATATTTGCTTTTCCAACCATTTAATGGGAACAGTAATTAAGAATTGCAGCAAGTTATGCATGCCCCTAATTTCCATTAAGTAGTGAACTGGAACATATCTTACAGATTTAAATACATCATCACTTCTGAAGAAAAGAGACTGGCAAGCATAAAAGGCTGCCAAGAACTAACAACAGTTCAAACCCCATAGAAAATACTCCTGGTAACCAAAAACAAACCTTTACTTGTCAACAGTTCTGTCAAGGTTCCAAGAATTTGCTATGTCATAATATGTAAATATGTCCTTTACTTAAAGCCTATAAACTACAGAATGCAACAGTTGTTAGCACAAAGAAATTAAGACCTTGAGAAAGTAAAAGCAACTTGTCTCTAATGACTATTAATATTAGCTTATTAGTTATGAGTCTTAAAGAAAATGTTTTTTCTCCTAATTTATTTCATCAGGAAGTTTTTCTGCCAGAAATACACAATTAAAGACCAAATACCAGGTCAAAAGAACTTAGCTGCATTTCTGTAGCCTTCTAGAATAAAAATTAAATAATGAGCTAAAGCAGGTAAACCCATCCAAAAAATTGGTTTAGATAAATGAGTATTTTCTAACGCTCTTGAAAATTTTGTTTCAAAAAAAAAAACTAAATATTAATAGTTCCCTTGAAATTGTTTATGCTATTATTTCAAGTAGAACACTGTCCAAAACTGAAGGAAAACCAGTCCCCAAAAAAAGGCAATTCACTTTGTCCTTTATTACTGCCAGTCAATTAATGAACTCTAATTTATTGTACTTACAATTAGTTAGAAAACTTATTACTCTGGGCTGTTTCAAACTTATTACTCTGGGCTTCAGTTTCTCTAAAATTAAATGAAGGGAATTTGCTAAATGATCTCTATGTACCCTCATTCCATGTTGCTGTATCTATACATTGAGCCACATAAAATTGCTAGTATTCGACTGGTTTTGACTTAAAAATATGGTAATTCCAAATGCTTCAAACTTACTAAATCTCCTAAATTTTTATTCCCTCCTGTAAACTACCTTTAGCATCACTCAGTTTTTATATTCTTAAAGTATAGCAAAACGTGTATAACCCAGGGATGAGTGCTCACTTTGGCAGCACATATACTATATAAGCCAGGGATGAGAGCTGGTTCTCAAATGCCATTCAAAATTAAAGGTACTTCATTACAAAACTTTCAAGGCCTATTTTATCCCTTAAAAAAAAATGATAACATGATATGAAAACCCTCCTAAGTTACTACTTCACAATTTAGTTTTGAATAGTTGCAGAATTTATGCTAGTCCATTCAGTTCTGTGACTCTCTTATTACCACATAATCAACATTGCGTTTTCACCACCTGCCTATTCCGTATCAGGCCCTATCCTAACTCTCAAATAATATGCATAAAATATGAACCTGACTTTGAAGAGCATTCAGCGTGCTGTGTACCTAATTAAAAGCATAATATGGCATCTTTGGCTTTTCCTGTTTGACAGAAAATCTGGAGCAGTGCTGCTTGAAGTACAGTTTGCAGAACAGTGCCAGTCCACAAACTTCATTACCAGTCTACATCAAGGTGATTAAAGAAACTGAGAGTAAACATATAGAAAATTTTGTGGCACTGCGATAGTATTTTTATATCAATTAATCCAATAATAAAATAATTACAGCTTTTATTTTTATGTATTTTTGGTGAGGCAATGAAAAATTTTTTAAAGCAATACACACACACTATAAAACTGGTCATCAACAGACATTTAAGAAGCACTGCTATTGAGGGTAGACATACAAGGTCTGACAATTAAGATCATGAACTTGCCACCGTGCACTTACATTGGCAACACTGTATAAACAACTTGGTAAGGTTTCATAACCTGGGTATATCCGTGTCACAGCTGTGTTCGTGTTGACGTGTGGTGGTATCTTGCTGAGTGGCATTCACTATATTGTTCCTCGTGAGCCGTCTTGAGAATAGTGCAGCTTGAATTAGAGCAAACAAACATTAAATTCCTTGTTAAACTTGGCAAGAGTGGAAGTGAAATCAGGGACATGTTAGTCCAAGTTTATGGGGATAATGCTATGAAGAAAATGGCAGTGTACAAATGGATTAAACATTTTTCTGAGGGGAGAGAAAGCGTCACTGATGAAGAAAGGTCAGAGTGGCCAATAACAAGCAGAACTGATGAAAACATTGCAAAAATGCATCTACTTGTGCATCAAAATCATTGGCTGACTGTGAGAAGCATAACAGACCAAGTAAACATCGATAGAAAAACAGGAAACTCTTAAATGAAAATCTTGGCATGAGAAAGGTGTATGCAAAAATGGTCCCAAAGGAGCTCACCAATGAACTAAAGCAAAGGAGAGTCAAAGTTTGCCAAGACCTTTTGGAGAGGCAAGACGATGTTTTGGGCCGTGTTATCACTAGAGATGAAACACAGTCGCAATACGACTCTGAAACAAAGCATCCAAGTGCACAATGAAAGTCAGCCAATTCTCCAGAACCAAAAAAATTCTGTCAATCCAAATCAAGAGTCAAAACGATGTTGCTGACCTTTTATGATATTAGAGGGATTGTTCATTATGAATTTGTACCACCTGAACAGTCAACCAAGTTTACTATTTGGAAGTGTTGAAAAGTCTGCACAGGTGTAGTGGCTAGGCTTCCGCATTCTCAACGCCGTGGCCTGGGTTCAATTCCCAGCCAGGGAACTACTCAAAAAAAAAAAAAAAAAAAAAAAAAAAAAAAAAAAAAAAAAAAAAAAAAAGATTAAGAAAAAAACCGTCTGCATGAAAAAGTTAGATGGAAACAACTTGAACTTTTTGTCAACAACTCATGGCTCTTGCATCACAACAACACATGAGCTCACAACACGGCACTGTCTGTGAGGGAGTTTTTAGCCAGCAAACCAGTAACTTATTGGAACACCCTCCCTACTCTCCTGATGATCTGGCCCCCAATGACTATTTTCTTTACCTGGAGATAAAGGAAATACTGAAAAGAAGATATTTTGATGACATGAGGGCATCAAAAGTCATATGATGACAGTTCTAATGGCCATTCCAGAAAGAGTTCCAAAATTGCTTTGAAGAGTGGACTAGATGCTGGCATCAGTGCATAGCTTCCCAAGAGGAGTACTTTGAAGGTGACCAGAGTGATATTATTCAGCAAGGAGGTATGTAGCACTTTTTCTAGAATGAGTTCACGAACTTAATTTTCAGATCTCGTATACTGAAAGGTTCTATTGTCTTTGCAACTTAGGTAAGCTGCATTTTTAAATAAAAACAGCTCATATCAGACTTCATCAACTCATAGCTAATTAGCCCCATGTTCATTATAATAAAAATCCTAATAACATTTGAAGAAAGGGAAACCAAGAAGAAATTAGGGTGCTGAATATGGACAAGTTGGAAATATCAAAGTCAAAACTAAAAATAAGAAATTGTAGAATTGTACACCTGGAACCTCTATGTAATTCTTATTAATTAATGTCACCCCAATAAGTCTAACAATTTAAAAAATTTAAAATAAGGAGAGAAATGCTATTAATTCTTCATGGAAAAGAAAAATATTTCAAGTTGACAGTAAGTTTTATAATCTACTATTGTCTATGCCTGGCATTAGAGCAAGTGTGAAATCTTGGTTATATATACCACCCATAGTGTGTAATAGAACTCCTCTGACAACTGAAAACTGAACATCTACAACTTAAAAACAGTCTTAAGAAATTGGGAAGGTCTTTGATACAAAGCAATTGGTCCTTGTGTTCACATACAAATTTTAATTATGTGTTTTAGGACGAAGGCTTAGCTAGTAAGTAAACCTTGCCAACTTCCTAGCATTTTGAGAGCAGCCTTATGGAACTTACTTGTTTCCTTAATGAAATCAAGCCTTGATACTTCCATATCAACAACTTATTTACCCTTTTGTATATCTGAAAATTCTTAGTAGAGTTTTTCTTTTAAGGCTAAAAATTAACAAAATACTGAGGGGGAAAAAGGCAATGGAGTCTCCATATAAAAAGGGTAGCTGAACTTTGCGGTTCCAATTCCAATTCTTGAGATTTATATAGTGTCTTAAAAATAACTCAATCCCTTGCAGCAGCCATCATTGCACATTTAGTAACTATTCTGGTGAATTTTTAATGTCTATCCCTAATGAAGCACTTGGCTTTTTAATATCTTTCTTGGTCATGTACAAGATTTCATATACATTATTAGCAGATGGTATGATACTATATATAGAGAGAACCCTAAAGATTCCACCAAAAAACTATTAGAATTGATAAATGAATTCAGTAAATTGCAAGATACAAAATTAATATTCATAAATAGATTGCATTTTATACATTAACAAAATATCAGAAAGAAAAATTAAGAAAGCAATCCCCCCCAAAAGAAAGAAATCCCATTTACAATTGCATCACACAAAAAAAAAAAAAAAAGAAAGAAAGAAAAAAGAAAACACCTAGCAATAAATTTAACCAGGGGGTAAAAGACCTATACTAGAAAAATTATAAGACATTGAAGAAAGAAATGAGAGAAGATACAAATAAATGGAAGCATATACTGTGCTCAAGAATAGGAAGAATTAATATCATTAAAATGTCCATGCTACCCAAAGCAATCTATTGACTCAATGCAATCCCTATCAAAATACCAATGGCATTTTTCCCAGAACTGAAACAAATAACCTTATTATAAAATTTATATGGAACCACAATACAACCCGAACAGCCACAGCAATCCTGAGAAAGAACAAATTTGGAGGTATCTCAAAAACTATTAAATTATACTACAAGAGTAATCAAAACAGCATGGAATTTGCATAAAAACAGACACACAGATCCATGGAACAGAATAGAGAGCCCAGAAATAAATCTATACCTATATGGTCAATTAATCTAAGGCAAAGAAGGCAAGAATATACAATAGGGTAAAGACAGTCTGTTCAATAAATGGTGTTGGGAAAACTTAACAGATCCATGCAAAAAAAATGAAATTAGACCACCTTCACACATCATATACAAAAATAAACTCAAAATGAATTAAAGACTTAAAGTAAGACCTGAAACCATAAAACTCCTAGGAGAAAACATAAACAGTAAATTCTCTGATACTGCTCTTAATAATATTTTTTCTAATATGTCACCTCGGGCAAGGGAAACAAAAGAAAATATAAACAATGGAACTATATGAAATACAAAGTTTTTGTACAGCAAAGAAACCATCAACAAAATAGAAAGACAATCTACTGAATGGGAGAAGATATCTGCAATGATACATCTGATAAGGGGTCAATATCCAAAATTTATAAAGAACTCACACAACTTAACGCCCAGAAACAAACAAACAAAGAAAAAAACCTAGCAATCCAATTTAAAAATGGATAGAGGACCTAAATGGTATTTCTCCAAAGAGGACATACAGATGGCCAATAGACATATGAGAGAATTAAAACCACAATGAGCTATCACCTCACACCTGTCAGAATGGCTATCATCAATAAATCAAAAAACAAGTGTTGGCAAGGATGCCAAGAGAAGGGAACCCTCATGCACTGTTGGTAGAATTCAAATTGGTGCAGCCACTATGGGAAACATTATGAAAGGTCCTCAAAAAATTAAATATAGAACTACCTTATGACTTAGCAATTCCACTTCTGGGTATTCATCTGAAGAAATCCAAAACACTAACTTGAAAAGATATATGCACTCCTATGTTCATTGGAGCATTTATAATAGCCATTATATGGAAGCAACCTAAGTGCTCATCAATAGATAACTGGCTAAAGAAATTTTGGTACATACGTATAATGAAATATTACTCAACCATAACAAGAAATAAAATCTAACCATTTGTGACAACATGGATAGACCTAGAAGGTACTATCCTAAGTGAAATAAATTGAACAGAGAAAGACAAATTCTATATAATCTCACTTATATGTGAAATCTAAAGAACAAAATAAATGAACAAACAAACAGAAACAGATTCCTAGATACAGAGAAAAAACTGATCAATGCTCAATTGCAGGGGGGTCGGGTGAAAAAAGCTGAAGTGATTAAAACCTACAAAATGAGAGGGATTTCATACATTTTAGTCACAGTTGGTCAACTGATCACCAAATATTTACTAAGTGTCCCAAAAGCTCAACACCATGTTGAGATATCCATTCACACTATGCTTATAGTCAACTCAAACAGTCCCACATGGTAGCTAAGTCTCACAGACAAACCAAACTACTAATCCAAATAATCTTCTCCATTAAATAAGAGACTTAATTTGTCAGAAACTGTCAGGTTGAAGCTACAGAAATTAAAGAAAAAATAATTCAGCACATTTTTATATGAACTTTTATTTCCATGTTTATGCTTTCAGATTAATAAAAACATGATCACCGTAACTTCAGAATTTTTCATTACAGTCATATATAGCAAAATGAATATCACCTACAATTCTGAATATTAACAGAACATTTATTTAGATCTCACATGAAAGTTAACTAACTGAAAACATAAAATTCAGGTAATAAGAAGGGGCCCTACTCAATCTCTCAATTTGTTATTACAAACATAAAAATGAAAAATATAAGAAAGAATAGAAAATAATAAGAAAGGAATGTTAGGACTTCTGAGTAAAAGGATTTCTCTGGTACAGCTAAGCAGCAAGCAATTAGCCATAGAACTCCAGAGAGGCAAAGGAATGGGAAGCAATAGGTACTTCTGAGTGAAAATGGAAGTGGAAACTGGAGAACTGGTTGAAAATCTGCTTACTTAAAATGGCCACCATCCCATTGATGCCCCAGGTGAAAGACGGTGGGTTTCCATTCTAGAGAGTAAACCAGAGGGCCGGACTCAAGGATTCTAGGCACAGCTCAGGACAAGGGATTCATTCTGAAAACTGGGAGATGAAGTGAAGTTCTACATACTAACGATGGGGTACCCAATCTCTCTCTCCCATTGATTCTGCAATGCAATTGTGACACAAACTACCCTTCATAAGTTAAGGGCACAATCCTTTAAAATGATGACACACTTCCAACACCAGTCACAGAGCTGAGGGAGGGGGATGCAATATCCAAGCCATCCGTACTTCTGAGCACCTGTCCATAAATTCAGGGGTTTCTACTATCCACTCAAGTTCTGTAATTCAGGAGTTCCCTAGTGTAGTGGCTTAAGGCTTGGCATTTGCGCTGTCAGCGCTGCGGCCTGGGTTCGATTCCCGGCCAGGGAAATACCCACATACAAAAAAAATAAAAAAAAAAAAAAAAAGTTCCGTAATTCAACAGAACAAGTCACACAACTCAGAAACACTCTATAGTTAGAATTACAGTTTTATCACACCAACAACAACAACAAAAAAAACCCCCACAAATCAGGACCAGCCAATATAAGAGATACATAGGGGAAGGTCTGAAAGGGTCCCAAATGTAAAGTTTCCATGTCCTCTCCCCATGGGGTCAGAAAATATCACTCTCCTAGCACATGGATGCATAGCAATACACACAGTGTTATTCACCAGGAAAACTTATGCAGGGATAAAAAGTCCAGAATTTTTACTGGGGTTTCATTACATAAGCATGACTGATTAAAGCAATGGCCCAGTGATTTAACTCAATCTCCAGCCTCTCTTCTCTCTAGTGGATGGACTGATATCATGTGACTCAAAGCCCCAACCCTCTAATCACACAATTGGTCTTTCTGGAGTTACAAGTCATCTCATTAACATAAACTATCTAAGGACTCACCAAGAGTCACCTGTTGGCAACAACTATTAGGTGTGGTCTGAGGGGCCTACTGTAAATAACAAGGATATTCCTAGTACCCCAGAAACTTCAAGGATTTAAAGCCTCCCTCCCAAGTACTGAGAGCAAAGAGCTACTACCAAATACTTCATTATACAAGAGGCTCCAAGAAACACTGGCAGATGGATATCCAAGCAGGAGTGTTGGAGGATTCCTCTCTGAGGAACAACCTAACCAAGAGAATGGACTTACAGATACTGACCGCAGGGCACATATATTAGAACACTAAGTCCAAGTTAGTAGGCTTAAACCCTGCTCATACTCATAAGGCTTCCAATCAACCTTTTAATGTGTCACTCTTACATATAAATGACAGCAAAGAAGCCCCAAATATTTGAGGGAAACATCCACTATGAAAGACAGATGAAAATAAACAGAGGCAAAATAAGAAATTCCAAGGAATAGAAAATTCAGGCAATTTTAAAAATTTAAAAATGTAAGCTCTAATTAACATTATCAGAAATAAACAAGAGATTCCCCACATAACAGGTACCAACTCCATTATTTAAGAAACATTAAAGAACAAACAAGAAAATAGCTGAAGCAGAAAATCCAAGAGAAGATAGTTGAGAAATTTTTCAGAAAGTAGGCCAAAATTACAGATAAAGAAAATAGGAGAAGAAAGAAAGAGAAAATGAAAAAAGAATAAGGCGAGAAAACCTAACCCTGAATAACAGAAATTCCAAAATTAGAAAAGAAAAAAATGGTGTGGAGGTAATTATTCAATAAGTTATACAAAAAGACTTCTTAGAACTAAAGGACAAGAGTTTCCAAATTTAAAATGTGTATATTATGGGTAATATTTCTCAGCTATGAAGAAATCAACTGATTCAATAACAGTGCTTTTATGAACAACCTGTATGTCCTTGGAAAAGCTGCTAAGTTTTTCTGTCTCAGTTTCCTCATTTGTAAAATAGGAAAATATCTACCTCATAGTGTTGTGAGATTAAATAACATTTACAAAGTGCCTGCCCTAAGGTTCAAAACAAACCACGGTTTCAAAAAATATTAATTGCCTCCCCTTTATTCCTATTAATCCTGCATTATTTCCTACAAATAAAAATTTTCTTTTTCCAATACTCATGTTTATGTATACTGTAAGGTTACTATTGCATCATACAACTTTCCCCGCCAGCAACATTTTCTTTGTTGAGAACCTTTACAAGTTTAAAAAAAAAAATTATATCAACATTTTTATATAAGACATCAAGATTTCAATTGGCAAAGGATATGAAAAGACAACTCATGTAAGAGAATGTACAAATAATAAACACTGGGAAACAATCCTCAACAGTGTTAAAATAAAAGTTCATGTAGGGAAGGAAAATATTTTACTCAGCCCTCTTAGGGTTCCTGGCTGGGTCTGAAAATTAAGCTAATAGATTAACAGGAGAAAAACACGTATTTATGTAATGTAAGTTTTATGTGACATGGGAGTCTTCATCAGGAAATGAAGGCCCAAAGAAGCAGTTAGGCCTGTGTACTTTCACATTAAGTTTGATAAAGAGTGAACTTTCATGGAGGAATGATTAGGTTAACAAGCACAAAGCAATTGTAGTAAGCTGGAGGATACTTAGCAGGGCCTGTTGGTAGGATTCTTCTTGGTGTCCCTTTGTCTTCAGAGATAAGGATGCTCCTTTCCTCCTGGTATAGGGAGGACATCTCCAACACGTAGGTTTAATGGCTTGTTTTAGGAAAGAAGGGCAGAGGGGAAGTCAGAGTGACCTTTCTACTATGTTTTTTCTCAAACTTCTTCATCTTAAAATACTCAGTATGCCAAGGTGCCATATTTTGGGGTAGCATGTCCTGAACCCCATCAGAGATTTAAGCAATCTAAAGATACCATGTATAATAACTAAATGAGCAAAAACAAAAAATAACTTTAAACAATGTTGACCAAAAACAGTTAAGCTAGTATATAGCCAGTTATTTAGGAAGTGGATAAGCCTTATGGAAAGCAATGTGATAAAATACAGTCATAACTTTTCATCTAATAACCCACTCCTGAGAAATAACTTCAATAAATAATTCAACAGAAGGAAAAACTATACATATACTAATTGAAATGTTATAAGAAAATTGGAAACAATCCAAATGTATACTAACCAAGTAAAACATCAATACAATATTAAATGGTCATTAAAATAATTACACTATATAGAAACATGGAAACATGCATTTCTAAAACCCAAAATTATTTAATATGATCCAACACATTCCGTCAGCAGGATAATGGATATAAGGGCTGTCCCCAGAAAATCTAAGATAAGAACTGTCTACATTTTAGTGTAAAAATCAGATTATAATTTTACATTATGATTGGTACTACATAAAAATAAACATGTATATAAGCAAAGACTAGAAGAAGTTATTAAAATGAAAATTGTTTTGGTAGGATGGAATTGTGAATATTTAATCTATCACCAAAATTGGGAGAAATGTTTCTGTTATGGGTCTGTATGTTCCTAACTACAGTACAATACAAACCAGGCTTCATGATTTTAAGCAATTTTATCAAACTGATGCCTGATTCTTATCAATTTTTGCTCAAATAAATTCTTAAAATTTTAATATGCCTCAGTTTATTTTTTTAACAGTTCTGATGTCAGAAGAAGGATCCAAAGGGATCCCTGACAGCCAACGGGAAGCGATAAGCAAAGAGCAGGTATGATACTAAATGAACCCATTGTGTTTACTGCTTTCTCACTGCATCTGGAGGTCACAAGGACGTCACTATGGGATATCCAAGCTCCACAGTTTTTTTTATGAGCTCTCAGTCTTTATTTAAGCACTTCTTTATCTAGACTAGGTCCAGAACTGGACTGGGTCCAACAAAGTGAACTGGATCCAAGGAGAAGAGTAAGGTAAATAAATTTTTATTCTAGGAGAAAAAAAGGGAGAGAGAAAATGGATTCCTCTGAGTCCAGAGAGTCTGGATTCTTCCATCGGGATTCCACCTAACTATATATATATAAAAATTATAAACCCAAACCTGTGTTTTTCTGAACAAGTGGGTTAACCTTACCAAAGATAATCCTGAATTACAGTGGCCACAGTGGGTAACTTTTAACCTAGATAAACTTACCCATTTATGAGGCGTCCTAGAGAAAAACGGCTCTCAGCCAGGGTAGATAATTATTCTTCCTCCTCTACAGTTTATGATGACTAGGATGGGGCCCACTAATGTAAGAATGAAACTTGGAAATTAATGACTTACTTAGACTTGGCTTACAGTTTGATTCACGCCCTAGCTTGCTTTCTTAACTGCCTGCTATTCAACTATTATCTCTTTGTTTCTCCCTCTCTCCCCCCAAACCCCCGCCATTTAAATTAATGACTGTTTTGTTCCCTTTCTTAAGACTACACATACCTCATTAATTCATTTAATCAGCAGAGCACTAACCAGTGAAGAACAATTTCTCAATTCTCAGGTGCCTGGGCACCAGGGTACATGGCTGCAACTCCCTAGCAATTTTTGTTGATGACACGTAGAACACTCAGCTATAACTGTTGAATTGGAAATAACATTATTATTATACAGCAGCCGTGGGAGGCTCCGGAGGCAATTTCTCAAATATCAAACCCTGAAAAGTGCAAAACCAACTCTTACTTTTCTTTGTTCTTTCCCTTCCCTGCTTACCTATAAGTTTCTGGCCATTCTCACAAGGGGGAAGGCAGTCTTTGAGATGGGAGTCACCTGTTTTCCCTAAATGCAGGTGTTTGGAATAAACCTACTTTTCTTTCCACCAATTCTGTCCCTCAATTACTGGCTCACAAGGCGGCAAGCAGCCAGACCTTATCCCAGTAACACTGAGACACCCACTCACTCACTCACTCTGGGACCTGCAGATGGGATCCTGGGAAAACTGGCAGACCTCAGAGAAGAGTAGGAATTCTTACCAGAGTCAGCTCTCCCATATCTCTAACTGTAGTATCTAGTCAAAAGAAAAAGGTAAAATTTCACATTGTCCCTTTCCTTTCCAAATTAAGACTCTTGTGAATTTGATTTGTGTATACTCCTTGTTTATCAATTCTTTCCCTCCCAAAGACAGGTATCACTTTCTTGTTTGTCTCATTTTGTGTACTGAGAACTTGGCTTAGATTTCCACCTGTGTGGCCACATACATTTTCAGTTCTTGCATGTGCAGGCAGCTCAAGCATAAGGTTGGGGGCCCTAAGAATATGCCTAGAAAGAAATGTAGGTTGCAACCCATTTGCCTATCACCTGTTGCCAGCTCTCATGGGAACCAACCTCCCCTCCCCTCCCCTCCCCTCCCCTCCCTCCCTCCCCTCCCTCCCTCCCTTCCTTTGGTTATCTTTCAGAGTGGGGTCTGAATCTTGGGAGGGGCATATTTTGCATGCACCTTCTTTGGGGACACCCTGTGTCCATGGTTAAACTATAAAAAGGCATATTAGTTTTGGTTTTGAGTCACATGCTAGGTATGCCTGTGGTTTAAAAGAAAAAGGGAAAATTAATAATTAAAAAAATATTTCAATACTGCCAGGACTATTTACTGTTTGTCAGGGGCTGATGATAATAAGATACTTGAAAAAAAATTTTAATGAGGTCTATGAATACCAGTTGGCCCAACTGGAAGTTGATATTCAGAGTATAGTAGGAACTTTCGTTTCAGGCCTTCTCCCCTAAAATAAAGAACACTGGAATTTATTTTACTTCCACATTAGTTGGAAATCTCCCTGATTTAAAGAAGTAAATTGAAGATAATGTAGTTGGATGAATGGGTCAGCTCCATGAGATCATTCAGGTTGCCACCCAATCCTTTGAGGAATTAAACACTGTCCTTGCCTTATAAATGAAGTCTTTACAAGAACAGAAATTAGGCTCTAAGAAGCAATTCAAAACCCACCTATCCTTTTTATCAATCCCAAATTTCCCCAATTCATCTTAAAAGACTTGCAGATATTGTGATAGACAAGGACATTGAAAAACAAAACTCTAAACTCCTTGGAGAAAATTTACATCTTTTCTCTGGAGGTAGAAGTGTTCTACCTCCTGTTCTTCTGTAAGAACCAAGAGCCATCTCTTTGGAATGCAAACTTCAGAGAGTTCTTATCAGAAGGAATAAAGAAGCTGTTAGGAAACTAGGTGAATGAAAAATGACATTAAGTCTTCTCCACAAATACTAATAAAAAGGTTAAACCATCTGAGCAGATAACCTTAAATTATTCCAAGTGTCAACTGTTTTTGGCTTACAGCATTTGGTAAAGTGTATTTATGTGAAAAGAACTGAAACATTTATTTTTGCTCCATACCTGATCCTTCCAGAATTTGGAAACTTATTATTTTTATTTTAATTATAATACCGTTGATAGATTCAATATAGAATGGCTCCTGCTCCTCCATCCTCTCCTCCCTCCCCTCACCCCACTGTAACTCAGTGAAGCCTGGGAAACTGCAAATGTAGCCTGGGAAATTAATAACTTAGCCCAAGGAACAATAACTTGGCTTGGGAGACTGAAACTTGCCCTAGCCCTTACCTTATCCCAGTACATAGAAATCAATCCTTGACCAATCAGTAATGACCACCTAGCCCTTACCTTAGCCAGGTAAATTGAAAGCTATGCCTGACCAATCAATAGTAACCACATATGCCTCCCTCTGCCTTTTGCCTAGCAATCTATCTCCCCCCCTCCCCAACACATTATGCCTAGCAACTCCTTTACCTATATAACTTCACTCCCAACAGCCCGGAGCTGCTGCTCTCCCATTGTGAGACAGCCCAGCAGCTTTCTTCCCCAATAAAGCTTGTCACTGCCACCCGGTGTTTCGGATCGTTTCTATCAATAATTATGTGCATAAGTTTAAGAAAAATCGGTTCTCCTTATAACAGGACACAATTGAAAACACTGGTTATTTATGAAGGCTTTAATGGGAATGTTATCTTTGAGAATAATGTACATAAAATCAGATATGACCAATTTAAAGGAACTAAGATTGACATGGAAACAACAAAGGCCCTTGGAAAAAAACACCTAGTATCTTGTGCTTAGAGAGTTCCAAGTCTTACCAGATTAGTAAAAAAAAGTCATTTCCTGTCATCCTTTGATATGGGCCAGAGCAGCCATCCCCCCACTTCACCTAAGACTCCTTTTCCTTGTTCTTTAGCTCTCAGTTTCACCTTTCTCCTAGTCCAAAGTTTTTAATCGCTTTCCTTATCAATTTTCTCTGGTTCCTCACCCCGAGCAACAACTTTCCATCCTTAAACCACCCAGTGACAAGGGCTTTAAAACCTGTTTCTCTGATCAATGCCTTTAAACTACTAATTAAATTAATTTCTCCTAATCTAGGAACCATCAGGATATAGCAGTACCCCAACAAGGCTTCCAGCCCATCTCGACCAAAGGAGTCAACGTGGTGGAATCTCCAGACTCCTTCTTCTTTTAGATCAGATAGGGTGAGAGCTCAGTGGATCCCCCATAGGTAGGGACAACGATCATCTTCAGCAGAAAGCAGATACAGAAGATGAGACCTTCGGCCCCTCAGCTTCCCATGAGATTTGTGGGGATCACATCTCTCAAGAGAATGTGAGGAAGGCAGATAGAATAGGGGGAATCTCGGGACCCCTCCCATGAGACTCGCCCTGCTGGATAGTCACCGCCCTGATACCACCACCCTTTCACTAGTAATCTCTGCCCCAGGCTAGGCAGCCACAGGAGGAAGTTGCAGGCAAATACAAGGAAGTTAGAAGGCACAAGAAGCCCACCAGTTTGAGCCGTTCCTAATGCCCGCACAGTGAGTTAAAATGACCTTCATCTCACCTGGGCCTTATTATACCACCATTGTAATGTCACACATATGCCCAGAAGTTCATTAATATCATTATAAGAGACTGAACTCTGGGAAAGGACATGCCCAGTTAGAAGGCATTATGTAATAAGCCCCTTGTCAATCAGACTTGTCAATCAAGAGACCCCACACCCAGAGGTGTCTCCCCTGAAGACATGGAAGAAAATAAAAGTACCAAAGCCTCGTTAATCAAGGCTCTTGAGCTACTCTCCTTGCTTGAGCCTGCTCCTACCTCTTTGGAGTGTATTTTCTCTTCAATAAACTATTTCTTTTTTTCACCTCTATACTTTAGTGTGTGTCTCGTTCAATTCTTTGCTCAAAATACCAAGAACCTGGACATCGTGTCGACGAGGACACCCCATTTTCCGGCAACACCTTGATGTTACTGAAAGTGTTTTCTTCAAGTCAGATGATTTGTTTGGCACCTGGTATAATGCTGTCTCCCTCAAGAGTAACTATAACCTTCCCATGCACAAGATGCTCAATACAGATCTTAGCAGAATCTTGAAAAGCCCAGAGATCCAAAGAGCATTCCGAGCACCACACAAGAAGATTCACCACAGAGTCCTAACGAAGAATTCACTGAAAAACCTGAGAATCATGTTGAAGCTAAACCCACATAAAAAGACCATGCACCAGAACACCATTTTTCACTAGACCAAGAATCCTAAGTTCCATATAGATAAAGCAGCAGCAGCACTAGAAGCCAAATCAGATGAAAAGGGGACACCAGGCAAGAAGAAATCAGTGGTAGCGAAGAAAGAAGGTTGTTGGTATTAAGAAAGCGGAGAAGCCTTTGGTGGGGAAAAAAGGCTGCACCTACTAAGAAGCCAGCAGCTGAGAAGCCTGCAAAAATGAAACCCACCCAGAAGAAAAGAAGCCTGTGAAACTTAAATATGTTTATTCCATAAAAGTCAAATCACTTTGGACAGCCAATTTTGAATAAAAATCTTATCAAAGGCAGTGAGAGAAAAAAAAAAAGAGCCTATATGGTCAATTACCATTCTAGCCACACTTACATAAATAATCAGACCAAGTTTAAAGAGGCCAGATTATTCTGCAAACAAATGAGTCTTACTTTGATTACCTCTGATAGAAAAAGGGGTAACAATAGAGAGAAAAAATGATGCTTGAACAAAAAATACAGCTCACCCTTATGGGTATTAAATTCTAGTCTTGTTTGTTGTCCTTGAGGTTTTGTTACATACCTGTAAAATGGACTGGATACTTAATTCTTTCAGTTTCCTGTAGCATCTGGCTACGAATCTCCAAACTAATGTTTGTAATTTTCTCCTACCCTTGTGACTTAGAATCACTAAGAACAAATACTGCCCTTGAAGCTTATTGGAAGGGATCATACCAAGTCACTACCCAGACAACAGCCAAACAATTAAAAAGGCCTCCTCCAGAATCTTGCAACTGTATACCAGCTGGAGATCTAAAATTAAAATTGACTAGAGAGGTTCCTCCCCAGAACCAAATACCTTGAAGTGAACAGCTCTCCCAAGATAATGGATCAAGATACTCATCTCCAATATGAAATCTTTATTCCTTTTGCCTTTTTGCTACTTTCCTTTTCTTTCCGTATGGGAAGGCAATGATCCTTAATTTTGACAACTCTTGCTGAAACTACCATTAAGGCCATAGTTGCACTACAAAAGTCCCTAGGTTTTCTGGCTAACATGGTTCTGGTTAATGAAATTGCTTTAGACCACTTACTGGCTAAAAAAAGAGGAGTCTGTGCCACAGCAATTAGTTGCATTATACCTAGATCAACACCACCTCCAGTATTGTAGCAAATATGAGAAATTAACAAACAACTCACTTGGTCCATTCTTCGACTTATTTGATACCAAGTGGTTTAATTCATGAAGGCCATGATCAAGGAGCACACTTCAGTCTCTTGGTATTATCCTCCTGATAGTCATCACTGTATAATCTCCCTGGCACACTGTATTCTCTCAAGAGTCTTAAATATGTATTCACTTAAATAAGGTTTCACTGAACTTGGAGAAACAAGCACAAGATGAATGAGATCAACAGCAAAAATAATTAATTCTTCCACAACCTGACATTGTAATCTATGACTTTCATGATAAGAAAAAAACTTAACCTTGATGGTGACCAAGAAGAGCTATAATACCAAATTTCTAGTCATTCTCCCATGTTTGAATGATCAAAAGGGAGGAACTATTAAATTAATTAAACAAGGAGGCCATTAGATTCAGGTGGCATTAATGCCTTAGTAGGGTACATAAGCAAACCAAAATCTATGCCTGAAACACCTCAAGGTTAAAAATATCAAAATCTAAGGACAACCAATCACAAATGCTAATTAGGTTTTCCCAAATAAGGTAACTGGTTAAGCTATAGCCAATCAAATATGTTCCTTGCTTTCCTTCCATCTCTTCTCTGTAAAAGTCTTTACCCAAACTCTTGTCAGTGGAGTGCTCCTAACTACTTTCTCTGTTTGGTACAGCCCAATTGGGTAACAGTATCCAGCACCTGGTAGACACTTAAGGAACATTTTTTTTCTTCCTTCCCTTATTTAGGATATCATGAGCAGTGTCTTCTTTGTAAGGGCAGGTAATTCGTTAGAAATTTTTATTTATAACTCTTAATAAGAACTGAAGAAAAGACCATAGTCTTTTAAGTTTGTTAGAGAATGGGTTTAACAATAAACTCAAAACCCTAAAAACAGAAACCAAAGAAAGTTTGGGTTTTTTAATGTCAAAGAAACTAAGTAAAATGTTGACAAGTGGAATGCCCTTTTCCTTTCCAAAAGTTTCTTTTTGTTGGTTTGCCTTATTTTAAAACCAAGATTTTTTTCAGATGATATTAGTTTATGGAGACTTTAATTCAGCCAGCAATGCAGTCAATCCAAAAACTGAAGTAAGAATCTTTGGCAAAAGCAAAAAAGAAAAGTCTAAAAAAGATCACAAATCCTGTCCTTACACAGAATACAGGGTTTTACTCAAGATGACAATTTAACTGGTAACTTTGTCTTTTTGAACTTTGCAAACATAAGACTACTGACTCCATCTCTGTCCCTTCTCCAAGCCCTCTGAGTATCATGAGGTCTCAGGTCTTTTACCTACTTGAGGATCATGAGAACCCTCCTCCCTACTGATAAGTCATCAATCCACTTCCCTTCCCCCATTCTAACCCCCCCCCCCCCCCCCCCCCCTCTCTCTCTCTCTCTCTCTCTCTCTCTCTCTCACACACACACACACACACACACACACACACACACACGTCCCCTAAAGAAAAGAAAAACATAATTTTGATGTTACTAATAAAGAAATGGGGTGATGATCCTCACCCTGTAACTGGGAAGCACCCCCTTCTTTTCTTCCTGCAAAGCAGTTCTTACAATAAAAAAAAAATCTTTATTTTTAAACTCTGAATTCATGGTCTTTTTCTCTTACATGACTTAGCACACTGTCATTTGTTTTCAGGTCTCATTCTTGCTTTGTTTAAGGAAAAACACAATCCAGGAGAACATTTTGTCAAATTTCAAAGGAACCTAAAAGAATACATGTAAGAATGGAATTTTAAATTTTTTAAATTTTAAAATCATTGAACAACCTGAATTACAGACCTGTGGGTATGGTATTTCAGGCATCATTAATGTTTTAAATATCTATAGTCATTAAAATCCATGGTAGCTCACATTTCATTTCTTCTCAGATTGCCATTTTCTGTAATATAATCCAACAGAGTAAAAAAATGACCAAGTTTAAGAAAAGATTTTGTAAATGTGTACCTAACCAAAACTAATGTTACAAAGACTTTACAAATGGCCTGGATTATAACTAAAATCAACTCAAATATTAAAACACATCCTAAAAGATAAACTATTTAAACTTCCTTTATCACAAACATTAAAACACTAGTGAAAACAAAAGGCCAGCATATCACTTTTTTAAGTTCCCTTCTAACTCTTGTCTATATGTATCTATGATTTATGATCATAGTTGTAATCATAGTATAGATAAACTTGAAAGCAATATATCTTTAAAACATTTAGATGTAACTCAAGCCTGTATGGCAACTGCAATTAGATTTTATTCTGGGTAAATATATTGTCTATATCACAAAAGACAAAGATAATACTCTCACACAATCAAAGTATCCCTAAGACTTTCATCAAATCAAAAAGTAACAGCAATACAACCTATTAAGAGTGGACAAAACTGAGAATACTGATACCAAATGCTGCCAAGGATTAGGAAACACATGAACTCTTATTCATTGCTGGTGGCTATGCAAAATAGTATAGCTCTTTGGAAGACAGTTTGGTGGTTTCTTACAAACTAAACATACTCTTGCCATATGATCCAGCAATTGTATTCCTTAGTATTTACCCAAGTGAGTTGAAAACATGTCCACACAAAAACGTGCACACGGATGTTTATAGCAGCTTTATTCAGAACTTGGAAGCAACCAAGAAAACCTTCAGTTATGTGAATGGATAAATAAACGGTGGTACATCCAGACAAAAAATATTATTCAGTACTAAAAATAAGCTATTAAGCCATGAAAAGACACGGAGGAACCTTAAATGCATATTATTAAGTGAAAGAAGCTGATCTGAAAGGCTACATATTTTATGATGCCAATTATATAACATTATGGAAAAGGCAAAACATAAAGACAAAAAGATCAGTGGTTGCCAAGGGAGAAGGGGGAGAGAGAGATGGAGAGATCAAACAGAAGATTTTTAGGGCAGTAAAACCATCTGTATTATACTATAATACTGGATACATGTCATTATACATATTTCAAAACCCATAGTATGTACAACACAAACAGTGAGCCCTAATGTAAGGTCTCTGAACCCTTCTTCTTTTTTTTTTTTTTTTTTTTTTTGCTTTTTGGTATGTGGGTAGCTCCCTGACTGGGAATCGAACCCAGGCCACAGCGCTGACAGCGCCAACGCCGAAGCCTTAAGCCACTACACCATCAGGGAACCCCAATGTAAGGTCTCTGGGTGATAATAATGTGTTGATGTAGGTTCGTCTATTTAATAGATTCTATTATAATAAATGTACCACTCTGGACCAGGATGTTGAGAGTGGGGGAAGGCTGTGTGAATGTGGGAGCAGGGTTTCTGCTTTATTTTTCTATGAACTTAAAACTACTCAAAAAAATTAAGTCCATTTATATATTTTTAAAAGTAACAGTAATATCTTCCAATGACCTTAGTTACTATGAAGAAAATTAAATGCATGGTAAAAAGATAATTTTCAGTCATTTATTTTCTAAAGGGAGCAGAAGACAGAGTTGTTTTCCAAGAACTGACATTGTTACCTACTTCTTCAGAAAGTCAAAAGATAGGAACAAGCCAGTACCATAGCTTAAATACACATCCAGTTCCTATTCTGTTTATTATTTGCTCTCTGTACAAAAACAATTTGGATTTGGTAGACTTCAGAATGAGAGCATTCCATAGGTTTTTGACTATGTGAATCTGAAAAACTCATCAACCAAAAGCTTCTGATGGCTACTAATTTCTTAAGAAGAAATTTATATACACTCTTAACAATAAGTATAAAGGTTAATTTCCTCTTCTAACGTGGTATTACAACAATTTATTATCATGGAGGCAAACTATTTGCAATGTATCATGGCATGGACGCATGGACTGAATGTTTCTGTCCCTCCCAAAATTCATATGTGAAAGCCATAACCTCCAATATGATGGTATCAGTGGCTTTATAAGAAGAAATACCAAAGAGTTTGCCCTTTGTCTCCCTGCCTGCCTGCACAAAGAAGAGGTTATGTGAACACAGTGAGATGATTTGCCTGTAAGCCAAGAGAAGAGGACTCAGAATGCAACCTACCTTGCTGGCATCTTGATCTTACACTTCCCAGGCTCTGTAATTGTGAGAAATATGTTTCTGTTGTTTAAGCCTCCCAGTCTATGGTATTTTATTATGGTAGCCCAAACAGACTAAGACATAAGGGAAACTAAAAGCAATTCTACTGGCTTGCCCCAATGAGAGCCTGATCCAAACCATTAACTCATCAGGCCCATAACTTCCAGATTTATACCCATTAATTTTTTTAAGTGAATGTGCTCCTCAATGGATACAAATTTACAAAAGGATAAGAAACAAAATTAAAAGGTACCATACCATGGTAATCAAAGTTCAGTATTTTCCACATGGAAAAAACAGCTTTACAATTCAGGATCAATCTCCTATCTTGTGGATCATATCGGTTGTTTCCATTCCTTCTGCTGTTAACTCATGTGACCATTTTATTGTTTACTGAAAATATGAGCTGAGTAAGTAACAACAAGATGTGGTGAAATTCAAACTGATTAATTTTGATCCTTCTAAGCAACCTGAATAATTAAAATGAAACCTGATCGACACAAGTCGGGTGTTTTAAACACTTTAACACCTGGAATAGTAATATGAATGAGTATAAAAGGGCAGATGTGCAGCAAAAACTAAGTTTTACAGTCAAACAGTGGAGGCCAAAAGATGCCACACTGAAGTATGTTTGAATTTTTCTCTTCACTTTCCCGCAGAGGGAGAGATTTGGTATCCTTGGCTAACTAAATCAGGAATTTAATCTAATCTTATAATGGGTGAAAGTGGGTAGGTCACGTGGTCTCCTCACAAATAAATAAATCCATATAGAACACTGCAGAACTAGATAGCTACATGGTTTGGTAACGACACTGAAATAGTTCATGCTTCAGATTATTCACAAAATTCTCTTCCTAAATATAAATCTGATTTTATGTCACGTCCAATCAAGACCTTTTCTCTGGTTCCTTGCTACCTACAGAATAAAGTCCAAGTATATTAGTAGAGCATTCTTGACAATCAAGTCTCCTTTACCATCCTGTATCCCACATGTTTGAAAATGACCTTGCCAGTCCTTGAACTCAACACGTATCTCCATTTTTACATGTCTTAAAGCTGTTTTCTACCTAGAACCTTATATTCAACCTGTGGAAATCTTATCTTCTAGACCCAACTTAAATGTTGTTATATCCTAATAATTGAAATTAATTACAACTCATTAATAAGGTTTTATATTTGCTTTTAATTCTAATCATTTACAGACATGTTCATCTCCCTCAGTAAATTACAGGGTCCTTGAAATACAGTGTCTTGCTCATTTTATATTCCCCCCAATGCTTAGCACAATACTTTGTTTACAGTTTAATGAATATAGGAATGAATGAAGGACTGCATTGTTTCATTACCTGATTAAAATGAATACTCCAATTCTGCATCATCTATCGTTCAGTTTACCAACCTAGACAGAAGAATAGTAGTGACAATGCCTAACATGATGGAGTATGAAAAGGGTTTAGAACTTATTATTTAAAAAATCTTGACATATATTCTATAAAAAGTGGTGTTTTCTGTGTGTAAGTCCACTAATCAAGCCAGGTTTCAAATCTTAATATTCTAAATGCCTGAAAGAACAGTCTAGTTCTGCTGTAGCAAAATCTCTTGAGACTAGATATCTTGAAAGTAATTTGCTGCTTTCCATATCACCCAAGCCTAATTACAGAACATTACATTAGGATTATATTAAATTAAACTGTTATTCAAGAAAAAGATCTATAATTTTAGTCACTCGGAACAAATTTACATGCTAATCCAGAAATCATGCAAAGTCAGTGGTGATTCTATGAATCTAAATCTTAATTGTTCACCTTCAAACAATTTTCTATCCCCATCTTCTACATAGGTAATATACAATTTTTGGCCAGATGTCTATAAAGGGTCTTTTAAAGTAATTGCAATTCATAGTATATCTGGAATTACTCCACATTTATTTCATTCAAATTCAAGTATCAGTTAAGCAAAATGAATAAGCTCTAGAGATCTGCTGTGTAACAGTGTGCCTATAATCAGCAATACTGTATTGTATACTTAAAATTCTGTTAAGTTTTCTTACAATAAAATTTAAAATAAACAAAAATCTGGTGCTAGTTACATGGGTATGTGCAGTTTTTGAAAATTCACTAAGCTGCACATATATGCTATGTATATACTTTTCCATGAGTATGCTACATCTAATAAACAAGTTTTTAAAAATAAAAGTTTCCTTTCTAAATAGCTGTAAAACCAGAAAGGATATAAAGACCTAATGACTTTAGGGACAGGTAATTAAATATAAAGAAAAGTAAATTAGATGATATGTTTAGGAGTGGAACCTTCTGTATAGAATTCTCAATAGAAATAGTAAGTTGCTTTGCATCTCTATATCAAGGAATTTATTACATGCTAAGCAAATATGGATGGTAAAAATAATATATTACTAGGAGATTCTGTTCCAAACATCAAGTTTATATAAAATTAATAAATTTATATTTATCACCTTGATTGTAAGTAAAATCTACTGGTTTTCTTATAAAATACTAATATATAAAATATCAAAGATACTAATGATATAAGATTCATTATCCCAGGTAAGTGTGTCTATCATTGATTTGAAGGAATCAAAAAAGATTATTAGAGGTGAAGAGGAAGAAGTATGTAAAAAAATGAATACATTTTCTGCCATCATTCCTTGTTTACTATTGGGATACCCCTGCCTCCTTGAATGTCAAGTCCAGATGCAGGAAGATTGTCTGTTTGGTTCACTGATGTTCCCAGTGCCAGGCATGGGACCCAAAACACAGCAAGTACTCAATAAATGTTCATCTGAATAAATGTGTACATTTTAAATAAATGGTAAATGATCTATAAATGATTTAATTATTTCTTAAGTAACATATGCTCAGGATACACATAATGGAAATTTAAGGATTTCATAAATGGTAGCTTCTTTGTTTAGAAATAACTGTATAGAAAATTGTGACATCAGATGTCATGACAGAATAAAGTCCACAATAATCTCATACTGGTTAGACATTAAAATCACATATAAAGCACATATAACAAAACTCATACCAAAATTCCTATGATTTAGTATAATGTGGCCTTTTTAAAAAAAGGAACTAGTTTAAATAAATTTTTATTAAGGATAAACCATAATAAAAATAAAAATTTATAATAATTACATTCTAAGTTAAGACAAAGGCAAAAATGTGTGTTTTATTAGGACATTAAAAACAACATCAATTTTTTTTTACATTTCTGCAGTTTTAAGTAAGAATCCATTCCACCAGAATCCATCATTTATATCCTTCTTATGGTAGCTACTATATGATATAGGATTCTTTAAGACAGGTGTGACACTCACCTTTGTGTAAAGAGCCACCAGGTATTGCACATTACAGGCTCAGAAATATTTGATGAGTAAATCAAAGACAGAAATTTTCTTTAAATTCTCCCTACCCAAGAACTCCTTTAACCCAGTCAAGTTGTCAGACCCAGAGTAGCTGCTTTGAGAAAAGAAAAACCCAAAATAGATCTTGAATTAATGTGGGTTTTGCTCTAAACTAAGAAAAAAAAAAGACCACCTCAGTACAGTTTGAGCCTATGTACTATGTACAGTTTGAGCCTATGTACTATGTACAGTACTATTTGAGCCTATGAAAACTCCAGCTGGTAATCTGTAATTGATGCTTTATCATGTGATATCCAGTGACATTAAAAAGCAACATCTTATCAAACAGTTGCCTGCCAACCTTCAAACAAGTAGGAATACATATCATGAGTTATCTAAATTCTTGAAACTGTCCAATGAAATTAGCAAAATTTAGTTACACAAAAACTAGATAGAGAATTATAGCAAATAAATGTTTACAGAGTCAAAAATAGTATTTCTAAATTCAAATTATCAAACAAAATATTTAGACTTCTTTGGGTAAGAAATTCTCATTGTTATGTAGCTAACTTTGGTTTCTGAACTACAATATTCAAGAGAAAGGACATTTTAAACATTATGTTGCTTCTAGCATATTTTATCAGGGCATTAGCAAGCCAATATTACACTGCCACCTAAAGTAGAAAAACAGAATTACTGCTTATAGTTAAGAACGACATAGAAGACAAATGAATCCTGAAAATATGACAGAATTAAGTTGTTTTCTGTCTCTTTTATTCATGTCTCCTAACCTGAACATTTCAAGACCAGATATTTTGCATCTATTTTTCATATTCAAGTTAATTTCTTATTACTTAGTATTTGCTGTCCAAAATGTGTAAGGGTGAAGTTCATTCTTAAACTGCAAGTATCAAAAAGTTATTGCTATACACATTATTCTTCAATTGTAGTGAGAGACTAATAATAGAAAGTATCTTACTCAGAAAAACCTTTCTACATTATATAATAAATGAAAAAACGCCACTGTGAAAACAAGAAAGCTCAAAATTTAAAAGCATTATGGCTTTTTCACAACTGGCCTTTTCACAAGAATGAGATACTAGATAGATTTCACAAGATAAATCCCAAAACAGAAGTTGATAATACCATTCTTTGATAATACCGTTGTTAACAACAACAACAAAAAAAAATGTCATTAATGGGCATTCAACTCAAGTCGTTTTGTAAATAATACAAAATACATTTTTAAGCCTCTGCTTTGACTGTAAAAACTTTCTACAGAATTTTCCAAGTTATTTGGAAACTAGGATCAAATTGTACTTTTAAAATAAACCAATAATAAAATAAAATATTTACACAACATACAAAATGCTAAACTACTAAAATATTAAAAAGATTAAGTGGGGTATCCTTCACAGAAGGGACTTAACCTCTTTGATACTTACATCATACCATACCCAAAAACATCTTAGCAGTATTTGTCAAAACCCTCTGTACCTTTCACCAGTGCTTAGTACAAATGTACTAAGTTCCTAATAGTGAAGAATAACATAAAATCAGAGTCAAGATGGATAAAAGTTTTGAAAGCCAAATACAGAAAATTATGTATTGTATGCTCCACCTAGTGTTTTAGAAAAGAGAGGAGAAACTGTTGGTGATGGGGTTCAGAACACACTACCACAAAATATGGCACCTTGGCATACTGAATATTTTAAGCTGAAAGAGTTTAAGAAAAAGCAAAGCAGAAAGGTCACTCTGACCTCCCCACCCCCAGCCCTTTTCCCCTAAACAGGTCATAAAACTCTCATTGGAGAAGTGCCCTTCCTAATAACCAGAGGAAAGGTACATCCTTATCTCTAAGACCAGTCACCAAGAAGAACCCTACAAACAGGCCTTGCCAAGTTTCCCCCACACTACAATTACTCATACTCCTTAACCTCTCCTATTCCTCTATGACTAGCCACGCTTCACCAAGTATAGCATAAACTACTCGGGTCTTCATTTCCATATGAAGACTTCCATGTCACATAAAACTTAAATAAATTTGTATGGTTTTCTCCTGTTAATGTGTATTTGTCAGTTTAATTTTCAGACCTGTACAGGGACACTATGAGGGTTAAGGAAAAACCTTTTCTTCCCCTACACTGGCTAAAATAAACATAGCGTATTGCCTGTGTCAAAAGAAAATTCTTGGAAATTAAGAACATGATCAAGTGAAAAATTCAATTAAAAGCTTAAGAGGATGTTGAAGAAATCTATCAAACAGTAGAAGTAAAAACAAGTGAAAAAATAGGAAAAATAAAATTTAAGGATTCAGTCTAAAAAGGTCTAACATTTAAAAATCAGGATGCCAGAAAGAGAAAAGAAAAAAAAAAAGAGGCAAGAAAATAATCTAAGTAGTCACATAACTTTTCCAAGAACTAAGGGTCATGTGTCTACAGACTGAAGCCCACAGTAGCCCAAATAATGAAAGAAAACAACACATCAAGGATATTCAGGGAAATAAAGGATAAAGAGAAAATCCTAAAAGTTTCTAGAGGAAAGAAAAAGATCACATTAAATTAAACAATGCCTTCAATTTGTGAGTAGCTTATCTCACAATCTAGAAATTTATTCTCAGCCAAACCAGCAATTAAGTATGAGACTAGAATAAAGACATTTTTAAGACTTAAAAAGAAAAAAAAGTACCTCTTTCTTAAGGAGCTACTTGAGAACATGGTTCAGGATCTGAGAAAAGGAACAGTAAGTAAGCCAAGACCCAGTGAGAAGATGGGAGTTACTATAATGCACATCTGGCCTGTTAAGGTGATACTTTAACAGCCAATTTGGCCCCAAAGATCAAGTCAAGAAACTTAAAATGAAGTCCAGAGCAGCCAAATCCTCATCCACAAAAGCCATTATCGCGACTTTAGTCAACCATATTCTTGAGAAACCCCTGCCTTGGACCTGGAATAGACTACTAGGGAAAGCAAAATCAGTTCTGTGTCATTTCTATGTTTTCCTTTTAGTTCCTTGTACCTAATAGGTAGGCATTCCCCTGCCCTCACTTTTCCTCTTTGTTCATGTTGTAGAATGGGCTAGGATCTACCCTAAACTACCTATAATTTACTCAAGATGGCACAGACTCTGCAGCTTGCTGCCTTTTCAAAATACCTGTAACTACTGTGTATATTCTCCAGGAACTATATGATCCCACAAGGGCACAGACTAGAGCTGTGGTATTTACTGCTGTATCCCAAGCACAGTGCATAGCATATATTAAGATGCTCAAAAAATATTTGTAGGATAAGTAAATGCACAAAAAAATTGACACTGGTTATGTCAGTTGACGGTGTTATACGTATTTTTACATGTCTCAAATTTCTATACTTTCTTTAATGAAGTTAAATAGTGTTTATAATAAAAATTAATAAGGGAAAACATATAGGTAGCTGAATGTTTACAAAACGAAAACACTTTTTAATTAAATCCAGCATCTTTCAGATGATACACCCCAATTATAAGATATACAAAAACTGTATTACCACAAGTCTTTCCTTTCCAGTCCATCTAATTCTCAAAGAAATTATAAATGTTAATGGCTTCAAGAGGACAGATAAAACCAGGTATGTAAAATACAAATATTTTTAAGTCTTTTATTATTAAATCTTAGTATTGTTACTGATAAGTTATTTTCTTATGTACATTTAAACCAGTTTTCATATGTTGATAGTTTTCACTTGATTCTCAGGTTCACATCGCTAAGTTTTATATTACTTTACGAGTATATTACATTACTTAACATATAAATTTTGTATCTTCTGAATGTAAAAAATTTCAAATTCAAATTCTATGTCTTACTAAGACACACGTAGTACGACAGAAACATTAAAGCTCAGTCTAACACGGATCTCATGAGCCTAAAGAACAAGTTAATGAAATTCCTCAAGAAGATATAACAGCAAAATCCCTATTTCCAGCTTTTAGATTTTTATCAAGTAACCAACTTCTAAATATAATTTATATTTTATATTGTTTCCAAATATTAAACAATATGAGTTTAAGAACAGATGTTTGAGGCAGAGGTAAAATTTTTTTCTATAAAGGTTCAGGTAGTACATACATATCTTAGGTTTTGAAGCCAACAGGAGCTCTGTCACAATCACTCTGTCACTACAGTGGTAGAAACTGCTATAGAAAAGATGTAAATAAATAAGCATGTAATAATGTGCCAAGTAAACTTTATTTATAAAAATGAGCAGCAGGCCAGATTGCTTCCATGGGCCATAGTTTGCTGACACCTGGTTTAGAATATTATACCTTCCAGCTCTGTAGTGTAGGTATGCTCTCATGCTTATCTTTTTAATGGCAATCTCCCCAATATAAGCATTATGCATTCATTCACTTATTCTACAGATTTTTACTAAGTGCCTAGCTCATGTCAGAGACAGTATTCAGGAGTTCCCTGGTGTAGTGGCTTAAGGCTTCGGCGATGTCAATGCTGCAGCCTGGGTTCAATTCCCAGCCAGGGAACTACCCACATACAAAAAACAAAAAAACAAAACAAAAACACAAATCAGAAACAGTATTCAGTATTAGTGATAAAAAAGGAAAAAAATAATAATAAATTCCTGCTCTCTTAATCCTTATATTCCAACAGGGAAGTCAACAAATAAATAAGCTAACAAGTGCATAATATAACTTCAGGTAGTGCTAAATATGAAGAAAAGTAAAGCAGAGTAAAAAGAGTAGAGGAGGAAAAGATGAGGCTTTTTGGATAGGTTTGGGAAAACCCAACAGAAAATCACTTCTAATGAGAATAAATGAAGCAAATGAACAATCCATACACTATTTAAGGGAAGAGCCTTACAGGACTATGGAAGAACAACTGCAAAGGCCCTGAAGAGATTCAGACAGCACTTAAGATGCTTTAAATAAAGATGATTAGTGGGGCTGGAAATGAGAAAATGAGATCAGAAAAATAGGTACAGTGGGGGAAAGAGATCATATAAGGACTTGTAGGCTATGGTAAAAGGAGTGGATTTTATTTTAACTTTGATGTGAAGCCATGAATATGGAATGGTTGAAAGCAGGAGAGTAAGGAGAACTGGTTTATTTGACAATTATAACTCAACCTGGAAAAAAAAAGATCACTGGCAGCTAATGCTGAGAACAGACTGTAGGAAACAGAAGTGCAACAGGAAGACCAATCCATAAACTATTGCATGTATTTCTAGATATCTAAAGTAGGATATAAACATATTTTTAATTCAAATTATAGAGGAAAAGAGAAATGGATAAATTAACTTTTTGATTGACATAACTGAGTATAGAAGTAAATCAACAGACAAAATAAAATCCAACAGAACTTCCATTAAATATTTTTGTTTAATATGAAATTTCAGTAAGGAAACACAAAATCATCAACAACAGAGGAAAACAGTGAATAAAGAACTTCAGTGTAAAAAAAGTGATCTAGCTTCACAGTTATGATCTTTCTCTACAATTATAGTGAACTGGAATTAAGGAGTATTCCAACATGGTCAACACAGGAGCAAGAAATAGGTAGAAATAGTAGAAATACCTAAAAGAAGTTTAAATTATAAGTGGAAGCCAAAAAAATTAGATGCAAATGGCAGAGTATTTATATAAGATGTCATCTCCCTATCTAATGCACCATTCTCAATCCATTGATTTCACTCCCCCTCAGGAGCTACCAAAATAGAACTAGAGCCAGTGAATGGCCACCTTCATTTATCTACAAGCAGAAGAAAAGTTTGCCATTTTGTGATACATAGGCAAAGCTACAAAGGGTCGATGTTCCAGCCAAGTAGAATAGGACAGCTCCATTCTAAGTGGAAAACACAGACTAGTAAAATTCCAGCACATTACACTTAGTCACATAATATGACATTTAGAGGGAAAGGCTGAATTCAGCCCAGCGACACCTGAACCTGAAACATAGCCTAAATGAACGTAGAAAGCTGACAAGAGAGAGCCTGGTAACATGTGTATCCACTGCCTGTTCCCTACCTAGAGTTACATATTCCTTCCTCCCTTCCTTTCCTCCTGTTGTCCCTCTTCATTTTTACTTTTTTCATAGAATTTGATTTTCTACAAATGACTGAAGGTATGGCCACCAAATGAGAATTGAGGTACTACTACTGCATTTTTTAATTAAATTTATTGGGGGACACTGTGCATTTTTAACATCAGTTCATTTCCCCTTGCTTAGACTCCTGCACTTTTTCTTCAGTATTTTCCTCACTCCTTTTTCACAGCCCTCGTATACATACAATGGAGTATTTTCATCCTTTTAAAGGAGTTTCTGACATATGCTACCACTACATGGATGAACCTTTAAGACATTATGCTGAGTGAAATAAGTGAGTCACAAAAAGAAAACACAAGTAATGTATGATTCCACTTATATGAGATTATTTAGTCAAAAATCATACAGACAGAAAGTAGAATTGTGGTTGCCAGGATCTTTGGCAGGGGTTGTTATGGGAGTTATTTTTTAATGGTTTTAGAATTTCAGTTTTACAAGATAAAAAGTTGTAGATATGGATGGTTGTAATGGATGCACAACATTAGAAAGGTATTTAATATCACTAAACTGTACACTTTAAAATGGTTATGATTTTATACAATGTGTATTTTACCACAATTTTTAAAAACTGAAAAATAAAAAAAGTATACCCTGCTTAAGAGTAGAAATAAAAGATAGTGGGAATAAAGAAATAGAAGGTTATTTTATTTCTGACTATCTCCACCAATAGTCCAAATTGGTATCACCATGCTATGGACAAACCAGATTATTCACCATTTCCTCAACCTGCTCTACATTTTCCTGCCCTACCCCTGCTATTTTCTTAACCGAGAATGCCCTATATGGCTGCTTCTCATTTCAGTCTAAAATATTCTGCACTTTCTTCAAGAACAGCAAAAATGGCATCTCCAAGAAACTTGCCAAAAAGAGTACTTCTCCACAACAGCTTACTCACACCTTCATTTCCTTACAGCATCCTTAAATCATACTTATCTGTGTATGTTCTCTTTTATTGCAGACAGACATTCTCTGTTCAAAGCCCTTTTTTAAAAAAAAAAGATGTTTTCTTTTTAAGTTTACATAAGAATCAGAGAGACATTTACCCAACAGTGTTGTTTATAAAGTAAATGAAGATTGGAGTCAGATGTCACCTAGAGCCTGTGGTTTCAGCCCTAAGTCAATCAATCAAAGGCTCTCCCCTTGGTACCTCAGACCAATCAGCCATGCAGAGACTGGACAGCCCAGTACAGGCAAATCTTCTGTTCCACTCCCAACACCAAGACAGCCATGCCAGCTCTTCGAATGCAAATTACTCAGGAAAAAATATTCCATCCTCAGGCAGATGACTGAAAGCAGTAAGAGCAATAGCTGGAAATTATTCAGCAAAGTATTTAAAAGAAAATAGGGAGTTCCCTGGTGGTATAGTGGCTAAGGCTTCCATGCTGTCAACGCTGCGGCCTGGGTTCAATTCCCAGCCAGGGAACTTACCCACGTTAAAAAAAAAAAAAAGAAAGAAAGAAAGAAAGAAAGAAAATAAGGGAAAATTTCCCTGCAATTTCTTCTCTGGGTATCCTGCAATTTCTATCTCATAACAAAACAAAAGAATCAAAATATGGTGCACCTAGAAACAAGTATCCCCCAAACTTTGGCGATCCTAAGCCAACACTTAGAGATGCTACTCTCACTTCTTGGCCAAAGTTCCTTATCCTTATCTCCCCCTAGGACTACCAAACACCTCAAAAACCCAACTAATATGTCAATTTAGCTAGGAAACCCAAGAGTAAGATTTGAAAGAAAGAGAAGGTCTTCACTAGTGATTTATGATATCAACTAAAAGTACTTAGCATGTCTAGATTCACACCTGAGATACTACCCCTTACTTTTCCACAAGACAATCCATTTACTTTACTTTCTGCAAAAATAATAGTGCTTTTTTTTCTGGATTCAAAGCCTATAAGCAAAAGCAGTTTAAAAAAGAAAAACAAAACTGCCTTTTTAAAGCATAAGCAGTTTGAAACTGCTTTAAATAGCAAGTGCAAAAATGTAGTAGATGAACTTCAACGATGAACTTCGACTTTAATCGAAGTGTGATTTTAGGCTAAGTGCTCAGACTCCCTGAGCCTTTATCATAATCTTTAATATGGGTGTCCATATAAGGTTTTGGCAAGAAACAAATTATATTAAATGTAAAAGATTTAGTACAGTTACTAAGACATAAGAGGCCCACAAAAAATCGAAAATCACTTTTGCAGTCCATATCTAGGGTACAACTTTGTCACTAGATCCATTCCTATGACTAGTTAATTCTCAATCTGAGAATTTGGAATGTGTGGCTAATCCAAACTGATAAGTGCTTTAAGTGAAAAATACACACCATATTTCAAAGACAATGAAAAGTAATATAAAATATTGTATACTGATTACACATAAAGAGATACTACTTTGGATATACTGGATTAAATAAAACATTGAAATTAACTTCACCTGCTTCTATTTTTTTAATGTGGCTACCAGAAAATTTTTAATTATATATTTAACTCTCATTACATTTCTATTGGACAGGCTGGGTTGTACTTTGATGTTCCCTTAACCATATAATGAAGTACATGACAGGAGACCGATCCAGCCAAGGCACCCCTTATCCCAGCTCATTTTAACACTACCACTTAGAAAACAAGGGAAAGCTGAGAACTTAATCGCTCCTAATTTTTAAAAGTATGGAACGCACAGATCTGCCAAGGCAACTCGCAACTGTTACCCACACAATAAATATTTTGAAAAAAAAAAAACCAGAGTCCTCTCTTATGGGTGTCAGTCAGCTCAGGTGAGGGGGCTGGGAGTGTGAGCAGAAAGGGGTCACCCTTAAGAAAGTGAGAAGGTACGACAAAGCGAGTGCCCAGACTCCGAAGGAGTGTAATGTGGGGCCCATGGAGTAGAAGTCTGAAGAGAAAAGCCTTTTCAGCTTCTGGGACTAGGAGTCTGAGGAACGCGGTAAGGGGCTGGTCTCTGCGGAGGCGGCTGTAATGGTACCTTAAGAATCCCCCTCATCTTCGCCAGAAAGGGGCGAAACTCCTCGGGTGGCACCTCTGGATAGAGCTGGCTCCGCAGCAGCTCCTCAGTGATGCCCAGGTGCCCGTGGAAAGCTTCCTGTGCCAGGCCGCTCAGCAGCCCGCTCAGGGACTTGCAGCTCTCAAGCTCACCCGCCATTGTCAGCGGCGGCCCCGCCCCTCATCAGCTGAGCACAATCCTCCACGGCAGCCCGGATGGGCCTAAAATAGCCTGGGGCAGAGGCGCGCGGGGAAAGTTGGGAGCGAAGTGCCACCAGGAGTCGGAGTTGGCAGCTACCAGTTTGGCTCTGCAAAACTAGTCCCCTTAGGTTGCCACCACTTAACTATCCATTTCAGTTCCAGGAGGATCTCTTTGCTTCCGCTGATTTCCTTTATCACTCCAGGGTCCACTCAAAGGAAGATACTTGGAGATCACTTGAGATGGGGCAGCATCCTATAAAAGTGGCACTTTAACTTTTGGATGGCTGCATTTCATTCCAGGCCTTGCCAATCCATTAACTGAATAAGATCTATCACTCATTCGTTTCCCAGCCAGGGAACTACCCACATGCAAAATAAAAGATCTATCACTCAGATCTAATCTATGCCTAATCCTTACCTGTCCACCTTTCGTCCAAAAAGATTTAACTATCCCCTGATAACATAATATGTTGTTTTCTTGGATTGTTACTTGCCTTTTTATATACACGTGACTTGTCTTTCCAGCTAGATCAAGTGCCTCTAATCCAATGCTCCTTTCCATAACATATTTTGTCAACACCTTTGCTATCCTGATATGAAATGCATAGATAATAAACTGCTAACCCATATAATTTCAAAAAAATCAATATATTATTGACCCATGAAAATGAATGAAGTACTTACACATGCTACATGGATGAACCTTAAAACTATGCTAAGTAAAAGACAGACACAAAAGGCAAGTATTATACACATGATGCCATTTATATAACATGTCCAGAATAGGCAAATCCATAGAGACAGAAAGTAGATTAATGGTTGCCAGAGGCTGGAGGAGAAGGGAATAGGGTTAATAGGTACCGGATTTCTTTTTTGGGCGGGACGATGAAAATGTTCTAGAATTAGTGATTATAATTACACAACTTTGTGAATATACTAAAACCCATTGAACTGTACACTTTAAAGGATGAATTTCATAATGTGAGAATTATATCTCAATTTAAAAAATCAATATAATGACCTAATTGTAACTTAGGATAAAATAAAAGGAAAGTAAAATACAATATATGTATTTCAATGTGTGTTTGGGCACAACTACCCTAGGTTATTAGGAGACATAGTAAATAGTCCAATGCCTTCATCATTATGTAGTCCCACCAGTGACTTCTACAAATACAAATACAGGTGTACTGTATTGGTGACCCCATAGACAGAGACAGAGAGCATGCATAGTTCTACTGATAACATGATCTCCTGAAATGTGAGCAATGATTGAGAAAGTTCAGAACAAAAAACATTCTTCCCTCACTTTGCCCAGTAATTGCAAGCCAGGAATTTTCTGTTTATTTTAAAGCCATGCTAAAAATATATTGTTTACAAGTATGATGTAGTTATATTTCAGGCTCAGACAATAACAAACAGGTAGATGTTTCAACTACATGAATGTCCCCTGCATGGCAGGATGTCTTATATCCCTGGCCCCTGTCCAGCCTTGGGCCATTCCTCCTCCTCCAGTATTGTGAGAATTGAAATACCCCTTTCAAAGTAATGCCACGTTGTTGCCCTGGAAATAATCACTGATCTAGACTGCTTTAATTAATGTTTATCCAGTGTTTGCTTGAAGTCAAGAGACTTTATGAAAGAAAAGATATGACATACTTTTTTCCTTAAAGGAATTAATTTTCTAAAAGGCAAATTCAGAGATGCTTTTATGGCTCCAAAAGCAAACCTAGAGATAAACTTCTACATTATGTTTAGTGTGCCTGCAGAAGTTGCAGAGAATGGTTGATGTAATGGAAAAATAAAAGGGTTATGAATGAAAACAGCACTATTAAGCACATGACTTCCAAATTACCCACCATAAAGGCTGTATTCATTTATTTCCATGAAACTCTACTAACACTGACTGGTGTTATTTTTTATAAGCTTTGCCACTGATACATGAGAAACATTATCTTGTTTTAATCTGTATGTCTTAACTTTTGAGAGTAAATACTTTTATATACACATTTATTGACTTGTATTTTTTTATTTTCTTGACAATTTTCTAAAGGGATTTCTGTCACTTCAGTGATTTCTAAGAGCTCTTTATACATTTGGAATATTGTTTGTCACCTATATTGCAATATTTTCCTAGAGTTTATATAGTTGAACTTATCAACCCACATAGAAAGAGTCTGAAATGTTATTCACCAACATGGTTATAGAGTATGTCTCTGAGTAATTGAGAATGGTTTATATTTTCTTCTTTCTGCTTACCTGATTTTTCTAAATATGTAATACTATTGTAATAAAAAGTTATGTAATAAAAAGATAAAATAGTTATCCTAAAATCAAACTTTTTAATGAGAATCTTTAGAAGAACTTATGTGTTCTACATGACTGAGAAAATAGGCACCTTACATAGTGTTTCTTAAATGTTCTGATAACATTATATGCTTTCAGAATCTGATAAAAGCCTCAGATACTTGCCCTTCAAAATAAAAATATACACCAAATGTAGCCTATAATATCTAGGGATTAATTTACTCCTCTGAAGTCTTTCTATAAACCTCCTGGTTTTCCACTTACCCTAAAAACTCCCTCTCAGTACTCCCAGTTCCAATTGATCCTCACAAGAAATAGATTATTCTTTTAGAAGCAGGGGGAATCCTGTACATCACTATCATTGTTTTAACTCCTATTCCAATGTACATATGGAATCTATGTATACATGAACATATCACTGCCTGCCTTGAGCCTACAGCCAGTTCCAAAACACCAAGGTCATCAATAAAAGAAAATCATCCTATGCCACCAGGGGTTGCTATTATCAAATGTAACCGCTAAGGTTGGTAACAGCCACAATTTTTTGTTGTTGTTGTTAGACTACAGCCACATTTTTTAGAATCCCTTGAAACAAGAGGATCAAAGCACAAAGCTTTATTTCATTAAATCTCAACACTCAATCTGTTTCATAGACAGCAAACTTGGGCACAGGCTTATTGAAAGGATTGCTTAAAATGAGGCAAGAGCAAAGAAAAAACCCCAAAGCCTTGGCTCAGAGAGAAACTACAAGCACCCAATAAACTACAGCCCTCCTGGTAAAAAGGTTTCCTTTTCATTGTAGCCAAATAGATTTCCACTCTAAAGTTCCATTAAACAGGGAGTTCCCTGATGGTGTAGTGGCTTAAGGGTTCGGCGCTGGCACTGTCAGCGCTGCAGCCTGGGTTCAATTCCCAGTCAGGGAGCTACCCACATAGAAAAAAAAAAAAAAAAGATAAAGTTACATTAAACAACTGGTAGCTTCCTTATTCAACTACCATTTTATGGTTCACAGGCTGTTTGGTTCCAGGCCAGCAATAGGTGTTATTAGGTTCTTCATCTCTGAAAACATTAAAATTTAAAATGTGAACCAAAATAATTTGCAAACATGGGGGGCCCCAAAGTTTTGCAATAAATTCTCCCTGCTCCCTGTCGCTACTCCGCCTTTTTCAATTCTACTTTAATTACTCATTCACTCTCTACACAACCAGCTACTCAACAGATAATAGTTGAGAGGTTTGAGCCAGTCATTCTGCTAGGCTCCAAGGGATACAGAAATGAATGAAACAGTCTACCCTAAAAAATCTTACATTCTGTTAAGGGAAAATGATATGGAAATGAAGGGTAGCAGAATATGCTTCCCTAAAATATGCCACTTTCATATAAGGACTATTTTGAGCTGAAGGCAACTAAGAGAAGCAGATACAAGAAAAGCTCCCAGGCCCTGCTTGCCTAAAAGCAGGACATAAATTTTCAAAACGTGTCCCTCCCCGTCTGTCTACCAAAAACAAAAATTAAACCCAGGAGACAACTTTAAACCCTTATCAATGGAAAAGACACCAATTTAAATCTGCATAATAAACCTTAATCTTATTTACTTTGTTTTTCCTGGTTATTTTCCCATAACTGGCCTTCCTGACACCTTTCTTTCACCCTTGTCTGAAGATGGTACATAAATTGCTTCAAGTTACTCATTTTTCCCTGGTATCTCACATGTATACATGAGGTATATACATGTTAATAAACTTGTTTGTTTTTCTTGTTAATCAGTCTTTTGTTATAGGGGGTCCAGCCAAGAACTCGAGATAGAGGGACAATTATTTTTTCCTCTACATAAACAAATGATTAAAATACAATGAACTAAGGCTTGTTACTACTTAGTACCTAGAAATAACTAGCAGATTGGTGGTGGGACAAAGAAAAACATTAACTTAGCTTCAGTAGGTCAAGGAGAAGCTTAATGATGAATAGTGTTGGAGGATGTAATTAAGAGGAAGTGACTACTGGTTGGCATGAAAGCTAGACCAAGGCAGAGGGTCCTCACCCACCTCCCCTGTCCTTGGAAAGTATGTTTTGCCCACCATTCCCACAGTAGGAGCTGTTCCAAGGACATAATCTTGAGAATATGTCCTTGAGACCACCTCAACAATATACATGACTGAGCCCAGTTAAGGACTCTTACAAAAATTTTAAGATTCTGGTGGCCAGGTTCAGAAAGCTACTCATTTGTGACCACCCAAGACAAACGTCAAAAGTAAGTTCCCTTGCTTATTAAAACAGCCAGAGTGGTCTTCCTCTTTCTTCAGTTTCTCCATGCTCTCATTGTGTGTGAAGTGGAGGGCGGGGCTGGTTGCAGGTTTCTGACAGGAAGCTCCTCAGATTGCAAATAGCGGAACATGTTGCAGAGGAAACACCATGTCCCTACATATGGAGGAATGAAACAAGAATGGTGAACCCCATATGTAATGATGGGGTTCAGGATACACTATGCCAAAATATGGCTCTATGGTATATTGAATATTTGTAGGAATATGAGAAACAGAATTTGAGAAATGACAGGTATAAGAACTCTCTGACAATCCCATCTTCTCCCCTGAAGCAAGTCTTAAGACCCTCATGTGAGGTGTCCTTCCTATACGCAGAACATTATCTCCAAAGACAAAGGGAAGCCAAGAGGAATCTGAATAAACAGACCTTGCTAAGTTTTACCAGTTTACTACCCTTAGCTATATTTATTTGTCTTACATTTTCCCACAACTTTCGATTCTTCATCAAAAAACAGTGTAAAATCAAGTTGAACCACCTTTTCATGTGTTCATTTCCCGAGGCTCAAATGTCACATATAACTTTAATAAATCAGTATGCTTTTCTCTTATTAACGTTTTTTGTTACAGAGCCCCAGCCAAGAACTTAGAAGGGTAAAAGAAAAAAAGATTTTCCTGCCCTATAGCAGCAAAGGTGGAACGAGGAGCCTAGGGTTACAAACCTGAAAATTAACAGGGCCTGGGTCATAGAGAGGGAGCATTCACACATGCCAATTTTCATACTTGGTCGTTGAAGAGTTACTCGAAGGATTTTAAGCCGGGAGTAGTACCATCAGATTTGAGTTTTTAAAGATTCCTCTGTGGCAGCAGTGTGGCAAAGGAACTGGAGGAGCAGGGAAGGCCAAAAGCTAGACTATCACAATAACCAGATAAATGATGATGTGGGTCTAAGGCACTGGCACTCAAAGGATAAAGATTATGAAATGGCTTCTTGATATAAAGGACGTAAAATTAGCAGACTTTGGGTGAAGGAGAACAAAAGGAATCAAAGCGTTTCAGTTGCCTTCTCTACTATAAAAAAGGGCTCCTAGGCAGACAGCAGTCCAAGCCTTCAGGATAATTCCTTCAGCAGCACCACTGTCACAGAGTGTGAGGAAGACACTGTCTCTCTGCATGAAGATCAGACTGATTGCTCTAGTCTCAGGTATGACCCACCATTGGTTGGTTCTTAATTCCAAGGGACAGAAGCCAGCGGGGTCTGGTGTCTTTAGTCTCTTCTTTGAAGTCTAATAATTTGTTCTCATGTCTTACTTTAATACATTAACAGCTCTTAAAGGAAGTTTTGTCTTATCTACTTCTGGATACTTCCCACCCCCCACCCCCACTCCCCACCCTTAGCACCCAGGACAGTGCCTTTCGTATGGGGAATGCTTAATAAATGACTATTGAATTAAAAAAAAAAAAGGGGGGGCTCCTATTTCATAGTATTGTTGAGGATTAAACGAGCTTAAACACGTAAAGGGTTTAGCACTACACTGAACTGAATGATCGTTATTAAAATGCTTAGGATCCCTAAGAGCCAGTGGCCATGTTATTCAGAAGAAAATAGTGTAAAACGAGGGCGTTGTACTACAACAGTAAAGCAGTCTTGATATGGCAGGCAATCATAGCTCCAAAACACGATTCTCTAGTATTTAATGAGAGTGTATTTCAATCTTTAATTACCACTCGGTATCAATCAATACGAGACAATCAATCCAGGTAATTCAAGCAAAGAAACCAAACATCCATCCTAAACCTCTCTCTTCTGATTCTCTTTCAAAATGAATAAAATTGAATAAAATACAGGTATGGGCGGCCGGGCAAAAGACGGGTCACTCCACGCGGTATGAAAGGAACCACACTTCGTAGTCGCGTTTAGTTTGTGTTAACGCAAGGGACCTCCCAGCCGAGGACCAGAAAGTGGGAGATGTGGGTGTCCCAATACCCGCCTTTAAAATAGCGGTTATCCTGTCTGCCTTGCAAGAGTCCGCCTTACCGCGGCCCCGACCGCGGATCCGAAGCGCCCGGGGCCACCATCCGTTGAAAGCCCAGCGTTCCCCGGCGCAGTACTCTCACCCGGCGCGCGGCGGGCAGCCTGCTACGTCATACCGGCACCGCGCCGCCAGTCAGGTCCCCTTCTCCACCTCCTCCTTCCGGAGCCGGCGCCGCTTTCTGGAAGGTTCGTGAAGTCGTTGGTCGCTTACCGTTACTCCGCGTCTGGGCGGAATCCACGTCCATCCGTCCTTCCCGAGCCCACGCAGACCCAGCTCAGCTTGCCATGCCCGAGAACGTGGCACCCCGCAGCGGGGCGCCCGCCGGGGCTGCTGGCAGTCGCAGCAAAAGCGCCTATCAGGACCGCGATAAGCCGGCCCAGATCCGCTTCAGCAACATCTCTGCGGCCAAAGGTATAGCTCCTCGGGTCTGATCCGAGGTCCTGCGGGTTCGAACTTTGCGCGCTCTCCCCGCGTAGCGGAGGGCATGGTTCATTTTCTGTTCTTTTATATGATTGCCTCTTCTAAAGTAAAAGCTCTGTCGAGGGAACCTTACTGTTTTCTACCGGTAATTCTTGACCTCGAGTATGGAGGCCTTTGGACTTGCCCCATTCTGGGTCCTAGACTCAGTTTTCATCCTGGGTCACTCATCACACTTAAGCAGAAAGCAGCCAAGGCCAGCATGCAGCCGTCCCTTGGGTTCTGACAGTTTAGAGTCGCATATCTAACTGGTTTCACCAGTAAAATGTTTGCTCAATACTTCTCACTTCTCTTGTTCTTGTAAAAATACCACTTAAGTAAGCTTCCCACAGCACAACTGTTGAAATTAATTGGGTATATACGAGTACTCTTTGTGCCTGTTGGGGCGGGGCCCTTTGTATTAGACTGGGGGGAAGAGACTCATCTTATTTAAGAATAATTGTGGAAAACTACATCGTGCTTTTATGTCAACATAAGCAAATCAAGGAACATGGATGGTTTGCTTTTTTGTTTTGTTCTGTTCTTTTTTTTCTTCTTCTTGTAGAACATTGTGGCATTGGTGGAAATTAAGACCCGAAATTCATTCTCTTGCTATTGCTTCGAGGCTTGGTGACCGTTAACCTCTAGCCAAGATTTCTTTTCCTATAATATAAAATCAAGGAGGAAAATGGTCACTTTTTTTTTTTTTAGAATTGTGAGGATTAAGAGAAATCGAGTTGAGTTAGAGTCTTTAAGGAAAAGTGAGAGAACAAAGCCTTAGCTATCTTGCCTGTGGTATGTATTGAATACAGTGAGTATTTCCTTTTGGTTATGTGAAGAAGTGACAGGTGAGATTGGAAGGGTAAGGAGGGGCCAAACCTTGAAGGGCCTGTGTGCTGGAAAGGATTTGGCATAACTCCTACAGCTACAGATCATTCTGCAGTAAAATGAGGTAATAGCTAATTTGTAGGGTTTCTGTGATAGCTAAATAAGAAAGCTATGAAGACCATGTATGTAAAATAGTCTTGCAAATACTTAAGGTCTTTATCCAAAGTGACTCAAGGTGTGATAGTGCCAAAAGAAATTCATACACCAGGTCCTCAAATAATGTCCTGGTTCAATGTGGTTTCTTTATATTGTTGATAAGATGCCCTAGGAACTTACCTTGTTTTTCTCAATTAGCTTATGGTAAAATTGCTTTGGTTATGACATTTGGCTGCAGTTTCAAGAACCTGTCAGTGACATTAAGTCAGTACTTACTGGATACTGGAGGAAGAATGATGGAATAAAAGAGAATAGGTTCTAATTTGGGCTTGAAGAGTTGAAGCAGTCAGAATTACCAGATGAGTAAATTTAGGTGTCATTTGGAAATCTAGGAGAGAATATATCTGCAAATAAAGATTTGATAAATGGTTCTCTAGGGAGCACAGTGGAACCTTAAATGTATTATATTAGAAACAAGATGTTAGATAAATTCTGGGACCACCTGGAAGGCCAAAATAGCTATTAATATATAATATGATAGGTTTCCACCAAACAAGGACAGAATGGAAATTTTACTTTGGTAACCTTTGAATCAGCAGTAACAATTAAAACTGGAGAAGGGATGCATGTAGGAAGGAGAGACCACCTAAACTGCCAATGAATCTGACACTTCTAAAAGTGAGCAGAACTCATAGAGCAAAGGGACACAATTAGTCTTTCCAATTCATACAAAACCCTACAAATTGATGGAGAAAAACTCCTGCCATATGCATCTTTAGTTTAATTCAGGGAGCTAGTTTTTTATTTTGATATTACCCCAAAAGAGATAATAGTACCATTGGTTGATGATGTGAAGAAAAATACACACACACACCTACATAGTAGTGGTTATAGTACTATTCAGTATGAGTCATTTAACAGATAGTACTATGGGTCACTTTCAGAGATGTAAGCAGTCTAAATTCTTACATTTTGGATACATGACCAGACAATTAATTTCACGAACTCATCCTAGAAAAAGTGCTGCATACCTCATTGCTGAATATCACTAAGTTCACCTTTGAACTCCCAAGGTTATGACATCTTACCAAGTTGTTCGTACAGTGCTGCCAATGTGAGTGCGTGGTGGCAAGTTGGTGAACTTAATTGTCAGGTTTTGGGTAGACAACCTGATGGGTACACAATAGCTCTGATAGCTATTCGAGAAAAAGAGTTCCAAAATTGCTGTGAAGGGTGGACTAAGGTGCTGGCATCAGTGCATAGCTTCCTAAGGTGAGTACTTCAAAGATGACTAGTGATAATTAAGCAGTGGAGTATGTAGCACTTTTTCTAGGATGAGTTCAGAAATTAATCGTCTGACCTTGTAGTGTGTATCTTTGTAGAGTTTTTATTTCATTAATATAAGGGTGTTCTTAAAGTGAATTGGTTTGCTTATAGAATTATGGCCACTGAAGTCCACTAAAATTACATGAAAGGACTGGATAATTAGAAACAGCAGCCCCAACTATGAGCTAAGTAGGTAGAAAACAGTTTTTAAATTATACCAAATGTTTTTCTTAAGCTCTGTAAGATTATGTATCATTATTCACACAATATGGGGGAAATCATGGTAGTTGTGGAGCACACAAAAGTAATTAGGGCACAATCTTAGCCCTGTATTTAATGGAATGAGATGGTATGTGAAAAGGGAAGAAGATTTCATTATTTGTCCTGGACTTGTCAAAAAAAGGTAGTCCAGTACTGTTCATCAGTTCCAATTTGTCTCAGAAAATAATAAGTGGGATAATGAAATAGAAACATTCTCATGATCAGATAATAAAAACAAGTAATTTTGGAATAGTAGACTATGTTCAGAGAGGTTTCATAACATTGATGATAACTGAAAGCTTTGAGTTTAGTTTTGGTTTTTTAGTTAACATTTGGGTTTTTTTTTTTATTTTTATTTGCTGTGTGCCATCTATATATTACATTAGTGAACAAAAGTGTTTGCTCTCAGAAATTACACTCTGTATAGTTAGGGGAGACAAAGTAAACAGGTTAATTATATGATATAGTAGGAGGTCTAGCCTGTCTTATTGCTGCCTGTCTTATTTTAAAGAACAGAAAAAAGAATACAGTCCTCATTCAGAGCTAGATTGTACCATTTTGATATTTAAAGGAAGATTAGATAAACCCTTAAGTTCATTCTGCCATAGGCAGAGCATGAATGCTATAGATTGTGACTTTAACAACAAAACATGAAGTGTGTGTCATAACGATTAAAGGACTAAATTATTCTGTTTCCAGTAGATTATTATTAAACCATGAATTTTCTTTAGTGGACACAATAAATGATTCTACACTCTATACTATTAAGGACAAAATGATCATTTGGAAAAGAAGTACTTTGCCCTTTAAGAGTCTTGATTTCTTTTTCTTCCTTTTACAGCTGTTGCTGATGCTATTAGAACAAGCCTTGGACCAAAAGGAATGGATAAAATGGTAAAAACTAAATCAGTCATTACTTATTGAATGCTACTCCACACTGCAAGATCTTAATAAAGGGTTAAGATAAGCTGTTTAAGAAGTAAAAATGTAGGAAAGACAGTTTGAGAGTTCAGAAGAATGAATAGATGACTTGGGGGCTTAACTATGGTTTATATTTTGTTTGTTTAGTGCTTTTTAAGCAATGAAAGTATATACACAAAAGTATTATCTGTTGTGTAGTTTGATAGAAAGTATAGTAAAGCTAGGTAGGTATAAGGGCTTGAGTACTTTAATGTTCTTTATTTATGTAACTCTGTGACCTGGCATAGGTCTGTGGGATTTCAACTCTAGCTTTGTTGAGAGCATAAAACAGATGCATTCCAATGGCTTTTAAGTAATATACCCTCAAATTCAGTGGTAGTTAACTTCCAAAATGAGAGTTAAGGAAAAAGATGGAGGATTTTTTGGATGCTATACAGACAATTATTTCTCTGTATATTTTAATATTTGTCCTTGCTAGTAATGCTTTTTGTGGAGGATACTAAGAAATAAGTTATTGTGTTGAGTGTAAGAATTGTGTTCACAACTTTGTAAGTTATTTCTAGTCACTATTGTACACCTGAAACTAACATTATACTGTATGTCAACTGTCACTGAAAAAGAAAAATATATATATAAGAAAATAGCTAATATTCAGTTTTAAAAAATTGTGTTCATATTCATGGTACTCTTTTGGGGGATCCTGGTGTTATTTCTTATTACTGATGTTAACCCAGGAATGATAGTGATTCTTGATAGTATTTTTTTCTACTCTTTAGTGTCTAGATTCCTTCTCTTTTACACAAATAAAAAAATAGCTGTAACAAAACCAGCTATTTCACTTGTAAAGTTTGACTATTATGTTTATTCTGTATCATATCAGTATATCACATGAATGCTGGGTAAAGAAAACAAAAGTTTTGCAATCACAGCTATTTTAAAAAAATAAAATAACTTTGCAGATTCAAGATGGAAAAGGCGATGTGACCATTACAAATGATGGTGCCACCATTTTGAAACAAATGCAAGTGTTACATCCAGCAGCCCGGATGGTAAGTATAATTTTAGATGAGGTGAGGTTTTTTAATGTGTGGTTTGAAATTTGGTAAAGAGTTAAATTTGTTTGTGATCACATGATACCATTTAAGTATTGTAGTGTTTTTTTTCTCGTTAAGCTAAACAGGCATATTTTTAGGATGTATTTTAATTGTGTGCAATGTCATGTGTCTAAACTTACCAATATTTATTAAAAACAATTGCCAGTTTAGTTAAGAATCATAATGATGATTCATTCCATCATCGAGTGAGAAGTCCCCATATCAGCAAAAAGAAGTGTCTATTAAAAAGTACCTTTTGATTATGTAAAGGTGACTTTTTAAGTGAATCAGATCATTCTCATACATGGTCATTTCAGATAAACTTGAGAAAAGACCTTCAAACTGACACTCTACTCTTATCTGAAATATCCCATTTCATAGCTTCCAAGACTACAAGGTACCTACAGTACAACACTGTTTGTTTTCTGATAAGCAAAAATTTAGCACTCATGATCTGAATCAGAAATCATAATACAGCATCTTAAAAGAGTATATAAGTAGAATTTTGTGTACCACAAATGTATTGGTTATCATTGTAAAATGAAACCCAAGGTAGAGAACAAATGAAGTTAAGAATTATATTGAATCTCACAGTGTTGATATCATCAGATTGTGATGCCGATGTGAAGGCCATTTGTTTTATATTTGAATTTGATGTTACTGTATTCTTGCATTTCTCATTAAATAACTTAGTGTGCTCTGTTCACTTAGTTGGTAGAGCTGTCTAAGGCACAAGATATAGAAGCAGGAGATGGCACCACATCAGTGGTCATCATTGCTGGCTCTCTCTTAGATTCCTGTACTAAGCTTCTTCAGAAAGGTAGGTAGAACATAGAATGTGCTTTGTTACTAAATAAAGACCAAAAGTTATTAAGTAATGTGAGATTTCAGATTGAATTTGGAATAACTGATCTTTTTACTAGAAATTTTTAGATTAAATTTTGCTGTTTGTTATACAAATTAGAAAGTTTTTTCTTCTTTTTTGCCAAGCTTCTTTTTGAAAGGATCTTGATAGAATTTTGCTTTTCAAAAATAAATGGTAGTGATGTTACTAATTTTAGGTCTCAATGAGAGTGGTGATTTAGGAGAGAAAACATGACTTCTTGCTCTGCTAAATGGTGCCTAATCATAGTAGTGACTCTTCAGTCACTTACAATGTTGATTTGTGGTATTTTTGAAAGGTATAAAATTTGGTTTCAGTTTTAAATATCACATGTGATATAATAGGTCTGTTCCAAATTAATTTGAAATCAATTAGCCAAAATTAACAGTTAAGGCTACTCAAACCATTACATTTATAACTGAAGCATAAGTTAATCTATAGTTAATAAATTAAAATCTATGACTGTATTGAAATTTTAATGAATAGAAGATTTTTAAGTGAAATATATTGCTTATCTGTTACAATTAAATAACTAGATTTTTCACAAATAACAGGGATTCATCCAACCATCATTTCCGAGTCATTCCAGAAGGCTTTGCAAAAGGGTGTTGAGATCTTAACTGACATGTCTCGACCTGTGGAACTGAGTGACAGAGAAACTTTGTTAAATAGTGCAACCACTGCATTGAACTCAAAGGTGAGACAAGAGAAATCATTGTAAAATTACAGGTTAAGGGTTCATTAAGAACCACAACTCTAAAAAAAAAAAAGAACCACTACTCTTATGCTGTGATTTTTGTTTGATGCTGTACAGTTCATAACAGTTTAAGTCTCAAGAGTGACTATATAACTGAAGTAATTTGGTATAACTGAATTAAAGTAAAATTTACCCCTTCAAGGCTTTCAGAGAAATTGTATCCCCATTTTACATATGGGAAAATCATTCTAGTGAAGTGAAATAACTCATCTAAAACCCACTAATTAAGGGGTAAAGCTGAGATTTGAACCCAGAACAGGGTTCCCCATCCATAGTCTGTTTCTTAACTAATATCTGTTGCTTATCAAATTTAAAGCAGTGATGTTCTATTAAATTTCTTGGGAACTCACGTCACCTGTTTTGTGTTCATATCCTATGTCACATAAATTTACCCATTCTTTTTCCTTTTCATCAACATTATATTGATACATTCATTTTCTTCAAATGTTAAGTGGAGAGCTAGAGATATTAGTGATACTATTGAATTTCCCCAGAACTAATACAGAATAGCATAATGGTTACAATTGGTCGTAGAGTCAGTGCTGACTCCATCACTTAACTGAGTTGTTAGGACTATTTCAGTATTTTCACCTAGCTTAAATGAGTATGTGAATGTAAAGTGCTGAGACTACTACTGCCTGGCACATGGTAAGTGCTCAATAAATGTTAGCCATTAGATATTTTTATCACCACCTAGTTTTAGGGGTATACATGCATAGCTTCTGATTACAAATTAATTTTAGCTCAGACACCCCTACATAAAATTAATATGCTTTTTTGGATTTCCTATAGAATTGTTAGTAACCCTGACAGTCCCATCTATTACATTAATAAGAGAAAAGCAAGCGTACATATTTTTATTTTGTCCTCTTGGTGACTGACAATCTGAGTTGAAACGACGGTTTGTATAGAATCTTTTCTTATTTTCACTCTCCCCTGCCACCAAAAAAAGTGATTTTTTTCTTTTATTTCTTTATCAGTAAAGAACTAAGATGTTTTCTATTATGTAGCTGACTTTTTTTTTAATTCTAGGTTGTCTCTCAGTATTCAAGTCTGCTTTCCCCAATGAGTGTAAATGCAGTGATGAAAGTGATTGACCCAGCCACAGCTACTAGTGTAGACCTTAGAGATATTAAAATAGTTAAGAAACTTGGGTAAGTGTTTTCTGATTATAACTGTTAATTGATAAAAATTAACTTTGAAAGTAAACATGTAAGTTATTGCCCAAAATAAATAAGCTTAAATGGAAGATCCCTAGATGAAAGTCACAAAGCTTTCTTCTTACTTTATTTTCATGAGAACTTGTATTAATGTGGTAATCTCAAGAATTTTTTATGTTCCCTTATGATAGCAAGGCAGGAGGGTTCCCTGGTGTAGTGGCTAGGTTTCAGCATTGTCACTGCCGCGGCCTGGGTTCAGTTCCCACTCAGGGAACACAGCCAGCCAATAAATAAATAAATGGTGGCAGGGCAATTGTGTGATCAGAGAGGTTCAGGAATGAGGCGCAAATAAGAGATGAGTGAGGCTGAAGCACATTTTATTAGACTGATGATTTTTAGTGTTAGCAATTTATTAAATTCACAGATTTCTATTACCTGTTAACTATTCCCTCATTTTCTTTTTTCTCAGTGGGACAATTGATGACTGTGAATTGGTGGAAGGGCTGGTTCTCACTCAAAAGGTGGCAAATTCTGGCATAACAAGAGTTGAAAAGGCTAAGATTGGGCTTATTCAGTTTTGCTTATCGGCTCCTAAAACAGATGTAAGTAGAACCAAATGAAATCAGTTCCTTGTTTATGTGTTTAACTTTCCAATACCTCAGATGTTTATTCATATTATAAAAATAGAAAATACTGGTACTAGTGATAAAAAGCATACACATCAAAACAATTAGTAAAATTGAGACAAAAGTAGATAAAGACAACAATAAGAACATGTATGGGGGGGGAGGGTTCCCTGGTGGTGTAGTGGTAAGGCTTCGGCGCTCTCAATGTCATGTCCTGGGTTCAATTCCCAGCCAGTTAACTACCACCCTCCCACCCCCAAAAAAAGAATATGCATGAAATAATAAAAATAGGTTAAAGTAGGTTATATAAAGTTACTGTGTAAGTGAAATTTTAGATCCTTTCTAGCTTTCTGAGAAGAGAAGCCTTCATCCATCCTGCAATAGCAGGCAGATCTTTTGTCCTACATTTGCATAAAGGAAAGTTTTAAGGCAGTTTAATATCCATACTGTGAAGAAATTTTTTTTTTAATTTAAGATAGTCCTATATCTATTCATACAAGTGCTATTCTGTAAAGGGGGTAATTGGTTTTGTTACCTCACTGAGTTTTGTTCTCATTTTACATTTCATTGGCATACAGGTTTCCTTGTTAGTCATTGTTTCCAAAAGTTTAGGCCATACAAAAATTTATGTTGTTTTGTAGGTCTTTAATATAAATAAGATATGCCCTTCATATCTTCTTTCAGCATACCAATTTATATAACAAGTCATAGAGTTACAAAGATAGAAGTGAAATTATTTCAGAAGTGAAATTATATTTATATAAAGAGAATTGGCATATTCAGAAAAGAGGATAGTCGTTTATATTTTTTGATTATCAAAAAAGACTTGCAGAATACGAGTTCAGACAGTTTCACTAGCTTATGCTAGAAAAAGTGCTTCATACTTCATTGCTGAATATTGCTACAGTCACCTTCAAAGTACTCCCTTGGGAAGCTATGCAGTGATGCCAGTGCCTAGTCCACACTTCAAAGCAGTTTTAGAACTCTTTCTGGAATGGCCATCAGAGCTGTCACCATACCACGAATCTGACAGTTAAGTTCACGAACTTTCCATTGTGCACTTAGTTGACAGCACTATGCAAACAAGACAGGAAGGTGTCATAATCTTGCCAAGGTGACCATACCGATACTTAGCAATAAGGTTTATAGCACTTTTTGTAGGATGAGTTCACGAAATTGTCTGACCTCATATACAAATATTTATACACATATACATAGTATGTGACAGACAGCAAGTTACATAAACCAGAGTCAGAGCCCTGCATTAAATATGGTATATTTTCATCTTTTTAGACCTTTTCTATGCATCTCTATATATAATTTCTTAGTGTGATTTTGAATAAATTTGTACTGTATAATTTCATTAAAAGTCTTTTTCCCTTTAAAACTCCTACAATGCAAATTATTGATGTTCTTTTTTAAAACAGATGGATAATCAAATAGTAGTTTCTGACTATGTCCAGATGGACCGAGTACTGCGAGAGGAGAGAACCTATATTCTCAACTTAGTAAAGCAAATTAAAAAAACAGGATGTAATGTCCTTCTCATACAGAAGTCTATTCTAAGGTATGGGCCTATTTATTTTGTTTATTTCTTAATAATAATTGATTTTGGAGCCCCTCTAGCAGTTTTTAAAGAAATATTTGAGGTGAGTAAACCACTGGACATCTAATGTCTTCATTTTGGGGTATTTAATCAGAAAAATCCTCTAAAGTGGGTTGTTTTTTCTCACTTGATAATTTAAATATAGAATATATAATCTTTGAAGACCAAGATCCTAAATATCAAGTAAGTGGAATGCTTTGTTCTTTAAAAAGCTAAGTTTGGGGAGTTCCCTGGTGGTGTAGTGGCTAAGGCTTCGGTGCTGTCAACGCTGCAGCGTCGGTTCGATTCTCAGCCAGGGAACTACCCACATACAAAATTAAAATAAAAAGCTAAGTTTGGTATAAAATTAATTAGCTAGTTAAGGGTCATTTATGTAAGGGTGAGTTCAGTTATTTGCCTTGAAATTTAGAAACTCTTTTGGGGGGAATGGTGGGATAGTCTATGGACTGAAAGAATTCTCCAAAGTTTGAATTGCTCCCTCCTTTTTTTTTTTCTTTTTTGCTTTTTGGTATGTGGGTAGCTCCCTGACTGGGAATCGAACCCAGGCCGCAGCGCTGACAGCGCCAGCGCCGAAGCCTTAAGCCACTACACCATCAGGGAACTCCCCCTTTTTTTTTTTTCATTGTTTTCTTCTAATAGGTAGACACAGTCCCAAGTACTCTATTTATTAATGTTGTGCTGGAAAGTGCTGTGGATGCTCATTTTATATAGAAACCTGATGAAGAATGATACTACTTCATTCTCATCCCAAGTCATGAAATAGTTATTGACTTTGATAAAATTGCTCTCAAAATTCATATAGCTGGAGTAGTAATATTCACCCTTCTGGGGTTGTCAAGGTCATTTCAGTTAATTTATAGAAAAGTGTAAATTTGTGGTCTTGAATTAGTCATACTTCATTCTAAATTCAGAAAGTATCAATAAAGTTTTATCGTAGATATTTAGCATTAAGAAAAGTGGTGACGTAATTATTGCATTTTACAAATTGTGTCATCAGGGTATGTTTTAATTGGAAAGCTTATTTCAGAATTTTGAGCTCATAAACTTGTTAAACTAATATTAAAAGCATCTCCAGAAGTAATTTGAGTCATTAACCATTTAAACAATAGGAAAATAATGAAAATCTTAAAAGCGTTGAACAGCAACATTTTTTTTTTTTTAAATCCTAGTTTTGGCATAATCACTGATTCTGTATTTTAGAGACGCTCTTAGTGATCTTGCATTACATTTCCTGAACAAAATGAAGATTATGGTGGTTAAGGATATTGAAAGAGAAGACATTGAATTCATCTGTAAGGTAAAATATTCCTCTAACATGCATGTGTGAAAATGTTTAATAATAAATGTTTATTGATTATTAATTTGTGGGTTGACTGTTTTTCTCAGACAATTGGAACCAAGCCAGTTGCTCATATTGACCAATTCACTGCTGACATGCTGGGATCAGCTGAGTTAGCCGAGGAGGTCAATTTAAATGGTTCTGGAAAACTGCTCAAGGTAACAATAATAAAATTAAGCATTATTTGCCTGGGGTTTTTGTTTGTTTATTTTAACACTCACTCTAAATACCTAATTGGGAATTTATTTACTAAAGATTACAGGCTGTACAAGCCCTGGAAAAACAGTTACAATTGTTGTTCGTGGATCTAACAAATTGGTGATTGAAGAAGCTGAGCGCTCCATTCATGATGCCCTATGTGTCATTCGCTGTTTAGTGAAGAAGAGGTGATATAAATGCCTAAGTAACATTTAGAACATTAAAACTTACATATTTTGACTTTTTAAAGTATAGAAGTAAATTATTTAAAGTGGCTTTCTCTTGGATAAAATAAGCTAAAAATATGTTTGTGTATTTCAGAGCTCTTATTGCAGGAGGTGGTGCTCCAGAAATAGAGTTGGCCCTACGGTTAACTGAATATTCACGAACATTGAGTGGTATGGAGTCCTACTGCGTTCGTGCATTTGCAGATGCAATGGAAGTCATTCCATCTACACTAGCTGAAAATGCTGGCCTGAATCCCATTTCTACAGTAACAGAACTAAGAAACCGGCATGCCCAAGGAGAAAAAACTACAGGCATTAATGTCCGAAAGGTAATAATTTAATCTTTGATTATTGCAGGAAATGTTGATTAATATAAAAATATTTTAAGCTTTATAATTATCTATTGAATGAAAAACTTTGTAATGAAAAGTATTATTTGTTCATTAACTCTGCCACTTACTGACTGTGTGACTTGGCAAGTTAATCTGTACTTTAATTTACTGAGTTGTTAAAAAAAAACAGGGACAATTAGTTCCCTCATAGGCCTGTTGTGAGGTCAGATGTATTAACTGACAAGAAAGCTCTTAAAAGATGCCTAGCATAGCATAAATACTAAATATTAACCATTGCTGCTGTTATAACCACCAGCCTAGTATAGTCATCTAGGATAAATACATAGAGTAGTAATAATTTCCCCTTTTGTATTGTTTTTATTTCTCTTTTTTTACTGAGAAGACAAATAATACTTAATAAGAAAAACTGAAAATCCAAGGTGATTTTTTTTTTTTTTTAATCTTGGATTTTTTTTTTTAATTCATTTTTATTGTTAGACTTATTGGGGTGACATGTGTTACAAGGTGATATTTTTGAATGGTACAGAACTCCAAAGGAAAGCAATACCTGGTTAGCAGCTTTGGTTGATAGGGGATGAGGAAATTTCAGATGGGGAAGCAAATGGTTTATAGTTGAGAAGAGACCAAGAGGTGATATGTTGGTGATATAGTGAACTTTTAAGGTTGGAAAGATAGAATAAAACTGTAATTTGGGGGTCCTTGAGTATTGGGGCAGGTCAGGTTTTTTTGTTTTTGTTTCAGATTTTGTTGTTAAATTTATTGGGGTGACATTGATGAGTAAAAAATTACATATGTTCCAGGTATATAGTTCTACAATACATTGTGTGTTGTATTATGTGTTCATCACCCAGAGTCAGTTCCCTTTCTATCACCATACGTTTGTATCCCTGTCCCTTCTCCACCTCCCTCCCACGTTTTTTTTATTTTAATAGTTGGGAGCCACTGAAGTTTTTTAACTAAGGTGCTAAAGTGATAAAAGTATTTTAAGGAGAAAAGACAGGAGACAGGGTAACTTGTTAGGGCCATCAGTAGTAATCTTGGGAGAAGGAGGACTAGGATACTGGCAATAAAAATTTTAAAGTGAGATTTAAGTGAGGTATAAAGGTAGGACTTAGCCAAATTCAGAATTAAGATTCAGAGATGATTTAAGCATGAATGATCTAATAATTTTTAATGTCTGTGATCTTGTACCTAATTTTTGCCAGGGTATTTTTAAATTAAAGATACATAGTAGTTGTTTTGGATTTTGGATTGGAGGAATCCAGCATTAATTTTATTTTTTCCAAATTTTGGTTGAAATTTAATCTACAATGTAGAGAAGAGCTTAATTAGTAAAGAGTTTCTTAACTCTTGACTAGACCAAGGGAAAACTGCATTTGGAAAGGCCTTGAGTCATACTGGTAACATTGTGGTTGGTGATGTGTATAATTACAAATGCTAAAAGTAATTTGTGCTCATTTGCAGGGTGGTATATCCAATATTTTGGAGGAACTGGTTGTCCAGCCTCTGTTGGTTTCAGTTAGTGCACTGACTCTAGCAACTGAAACTGTCCGGAGTATTTTGAAAATTGATGATGTGGTAAGTATGTTTAGGTTGTGAATTTTCCTACAGTGTAAGAAAGGGATTTCTTTTAAGAGTTTTTTTGGCAGTCTGGGGGGTGGTAAATACTAGTTTACTGCTCATCAAGGTTATAACAAGACTGCTTTTACAGTCTTTTTTCATTTCTAAAAATAGAGGTGATTTGGATTTTGCCTTAAGTGTCTTCCATCCTTAACATTCTGTCATTACAAGTTTTGAAACTCAAGTTTTTCTCTTGTAGGTAAACACTCGGTAATCTGGGTAACACTGGCTGACTGGCACCATTATGGCCACTGATTGTGCAGTTGGAGTAGAAGATCACGCACTGGTGTTCCTTGTTGAGAAATTGTTTCCTCTGAATTCCTGGGCCTGGTCTTCCAGTTGCCATTTGCTTGAAATTGTATTGACACAATTTATTGAAAATAATTAAATTTTTGGTTTCAAAAGGTGGATTATTTTATTGCTCCTCCCCCACATTCATTTTAGATACTCTTGAAAAACCTGTATAACAAGGGGAGAAATGGATTCACATTTACCTATTGACTACTTTAGGATTTTAATCCTGGCTATTTTTATTTAAGTGTAACTTTTTCAGCATGTATTGAGAAGAAAAAACAGCCCAATATATATGCTCATCACACTGATAAATCCCCATTTATAAAAATATATCAAAGTAATGTGTGTGCTGTTTGAGGAGTTAACAGTACAGAAAGATACAAAATGAAAAATGAAAGGCTCCCTTATATTCATCATCCTTTTCTGCAAGAATAACCATAGTGATGTTGATTGGGATTCCTTCTATAAATAAAATATGCATATATATAGCAAATCTTACTTATACAAAAGATTCTCCATGAATATTTCTTGTTTCAGTCGTTTTTAACATCATATTGCCTCTCCCCTGATCAAGTAGCATCTCTCACCATGAATGGTGTAACTAATTTCTGCCCTCATTTTAGCCTCCTTCCTTCAGTTCTGCACACACTGTAGCTAATGATCTTTAAGAACTTGTCAGATTTGCAAAAGCTTTTATGGCTTCTGATTGACTTTGGATAAAGGCCATACCTTTGAGGTGGACCATAAATTGGGCCTACCCAATCTGGTACCATCCCTACCATGTCCTCTCTTGTATTTCACGAAGTGTTATAAAAGCAACTAGGGTTCTCCACATTTGTGGAGAATTTCACCCAACCACTCTGGAGCTTTTTTGTATCTGACAATTAAGTTGGTAATTGGTAAGTCTTAATATGCTTAAGTATTTCTGTATTGTCTACAATTTTAATCAGTTTCAGTTCTGTTAATGAACATTAGGGGCTCACTGTATAATAAGCTTTTTCTGGCTGCCTATAGAACTGCTGAATGACAAACATTCTAAAAAGTCAAAAATTTACGTATCTAACTCAAATTACTATATTGGAACTTTTATTAGTTAATTTACCCCAAGGTTCTGTGTCTTAATGTAGAAAGCCCTAAAGATGGCTCAGAACTGTCAGGACTAGTGATTAAATGCAGTAACGTCAGTACAAAAATCAGTTGGATTTCTGTACAATCCAAAAAGGAAATTAGAAAAACAATTCTAATTTGAAATAGTATAAAAATAAGAGTAACTTAACCAAGCAGGTGAAAGAGGTGCACAGTGAAAACTACAAAACATTGCTGACAAGACACATGGAAACATCCATGTTCATGGATTAAAGGACAATATTGGTAAAATGTCAATACTATCCAAAACATCTTCAGATTCAATACAATTATTGTCAAAATTTCAATGACGTTTTTTGCAGAAATAGAAAATCCAAGTCTAAGGTTGATAACATACAGAATCTCGAGAACCTGAATATCTAAAACAGTCTTTAAAAAGAACAAAACTAGAGAATTCACACTTCTGATTTGAAAACAAAAACCACAATAATCAGAACTGGTATTGGCAAAAAGGCAGACATTTAAACCAATGGAATACAATAGAGAACCCAGAAATAACCCCTCACATAAATGGTTGATTTTTTTTTTTTTTTTTTTTTTTTTTTTTGCTTTTTGGTATGTGGGAAGCTCCCTGACTGGGAATTGAACCCAGGCCGCAGTGCTGACAGCGCCAGCGCCGAAGCCTACATCATCAGGGAACTCCCAAATGGTTGATTTTTGACAAGAGCCAAAATCATTCAATGGAGAAAGGCCAGTCTTCCACAAGTAATGCTGGGAAAATGATATCCACATGCAAAAGAATGAGGTTGGATTCTTACCTAACACTGTTAGAAAAATTAAAGTGGATCAAAGACCTAAAATAAAACTCGGAAGGGGGGAAAAACATGAAGGTTTCATTACATTGGATTTGGCAATGATTTCCTGGATATGCCACTAGTAACTAAAGGAAAAGTAGACGAACATCATGAAAATGTTGGGAGTTCCCTGGCGCTGTCAATGCTGCGGCCTGGGTTTGTTTCCCAGCCAGGAAACTACCCACATACTACAAAAAAAAAGAAAAGAATAAATGTTTATAAAGCTTTGTGCATCAAAAGGCACTCTCCTTTTACTGTCCACAGTAAAAACCCCAGAAATGGAAATATTTCCAAATCCCATACTTGATAAGGGATTAAAATCCAGAATATATAAAGAACTAAAACCCAACAATTAAACCCAATTCAGAGTTCCCTGGTGGTGTAGTGGCTAAGGCTTCGGCACTCAACGCTGTGGCCTGAGTTCATTTCCCAGCCAGGGAACTACCCACATAAAAAAAAAAATTAACTCAATTCAAAAATGGGCAAAGTTGGGAGTTTTCCTGGTATAGTGGCTTAAGGCTTCAGCGCTGGCACTGTCAGTGCTGTGACCTGGGTTCGGTTCCCAGCTAGGGAACTACCCACATAGAAAAAAGAAAAAAAAAATTTTATTTTGGGAGTTCCCTGGTGGTGTAGTGGCTAGGCTTTGGTGCTGTCAATGCAGCGGCCTGGGTTCGATTCCCAGCCAGGGAGCTACCCACATACCAAAAAAAAAAAATGAAAGAAATGGGCAAAGCACTTGAGTAGACATTTCTCCAAAGCAGAAATGACATAGCTAATAAACACATGAAAAGATGTTTGACATTATTAAACAAATACAAATAAAACCACAATGAGATATCACCTCACCCATTAGGATGGCTACTATATATAAGAGCTGTTTGGAAAGTGTCCAGCCATGTAATGTGAAAAGTAGAGGCATTTATGGCTGGATATTTTCCAGACAGTAATCCTACTTTTGGGTATAATATATACCCAAAAGAATTGAAAGCAAGATCTTTAAGATATTGTACACCCACATTTATTACAATAGCTAAATAAAGCAACCGAAGTGCCCACTGATGGATGAAGCAAAATGTATATACAAGGGCTGTCTGGAAAGTATCTAGCCATGTAATATGAAAAATAGGGGAATTTATGGCTGAATTTTTTTATGGACAGCCCTCATATGTACAGTTGAATATTATTCACCCTTAAAAAAGGAAGGAATTTCTGACATGCTGCAACACGAATGAACCTTGAGGACATCATGCTCAGTGAAATAAGCCAGTCACAAAAAAGACCAATCATGTGTGATGACCCTTATATGAGGAAGTCAAAATCATAGAAACAAAGTAGAATGATGGTTGCAAAGGCTGGACGATGGGAAGAAGAAGGAGTTACTGTTTACTGTTTTACAAAATGAGAAGTTCTGGAGATGGATGGTAGTGATGCTGCACAACAATGTGAATATATTTGAAACCACTGAACTGAATACTTAAAAATGGTTAAGATAGATTTTATGTGTATTTTTCACCACAATAGAAATAAATTAGAAAAAAAATATTGGTCAGGCATTGGTCAGGAAACTATGTGACCCATAATAGAGAAAAAATATGAGATACAAACCTAGAAATGGCAAATGATGGAATTATCAGAGACCTAAAGACAGCTTTTATAATGCTCAAGGATGTAAAAGAAAATATGAACATGATGAGAGAAGTGGAAGATATAGAAGAGACCTAGATGGACTATCTAGAAATAAAATTTTCAATATCTTTTATTAATGGAAAAGTACTCTGACTAGGACTCATATCAACATTACTGAAGGAAAAAGCACATCACAGACAGGACCTTAGAAACTATCCAAAATAAAGCATAGAAAGAAATTGAATTAATTTTGTATATTGATTTTGTACCCAGCAACCTCGTTAAACTCTTATTATTCCAATAATTTACTTCTATCTTTTTGGGAGATTACACAATTATCTGTAAGTATTGGGAGTTTTTTCTCCCTTTCTATCCTTATACCCTTTTCCCCATTTGTTTCCTTTCTTGCTGGTTAGGATCTAGAATACAATGCATAATAGAAATCATCACAGTGTGTGTAGTGGCCACCTCCCAGGTAGTACTTAATAATTTCTACCTTATTGTATTCACACTCTTGTGTAGTCCTTGTTCCATATTATACCAGGGTTTGATGATAGGATATGATTAATAGCATAAAGCAGAAATGACAATATGTGACTTTCAAGATTAGACTATAAAACAATTAGATTATAAAACTGGCTTCTGTCTTGGACACCCTGGCTTTCTCTCTCTCCTGAATCATTTGATCTGAGAGGAACAAGCTGCTAAGATGTGAGATGCTCTATGCATAGAGGACTTTAGCCAATAGTTAGCTAGGAACTGACGTCTGTCGACAACCACACGAGTGTACTTGGAAGTGGATTCTGCACTCTCTTTGAGCCTTGAAACGATTGTAGCCCTAACCAACAGCTTGACTCAACCTTGTGAGAGACCCTGATCCCGAACCATTCAGCTAAACTCTCCAAAAATTCTGATTTTCAGAAACTATGTGGAATAATAATGTTCGCTGGTTTAGAGTAGTACATTACACAACTGTAAATAACTAATACAGTGGACATCTTTGTTTTGCTCATCTTTTCATCATCATAATGGTTGCTATTTTGTTTTTGTTTTATTTTTGTTAGATGCCTTTTATCAGCTTAAGGAAATTCCTTTTATCCCTAGTTTGTTAAGAGTTTTTATTTTAATCGTGTATGGATGTTGATTTTTATCAAATACATATTCTGTATTTATTGAGATAATTCTATGACTTTTTTTAAAATTTATTTTTATTGTTAGACTTGTTGGGGTGACATCTGTTAGCAAGGATCACATTGGTTTCAGGCATACAATTCTACAGTTCATAGTCAACTGACTTTTCTGTATGTTGTATTAGTCTTTTCAAAGAATTAATTTTACCTTAATTCAGCTCCATTGGGAGACTGGGACTTTGCAGGTGTGCACACTCTTGGCCAGCAAAAAAGAAAGACTTGGTAAGAAGCATTAATTTCTTCCATTTCTTTAATTTCTGTGCTTATTTCCTTCTACTTTCTTCAAGTATTTCTGTACTTCCACTTTTTTTTTCTTATTAAGTTGGATTATTCTCCCCTCTTGCCTTTCTAAGGTGTCAGATGATAACTGAGCCCGAAGACTTTTCTACTCCTCTCCCTTCATCATTCACAGAAATTTCCCCCAATAAATCTCTTATACTTCTAACTCCTTCAACAACCCAAAGGACCATCAACTGGCAAATAGACAAACTTAAGAAAATGATAAAGACAATGTTAATACTGCATATTAAGAGTATGCCTTGTCTGTAACTGTCACATTATGAATATCACCAAAAAAAAAAAAAAAAAAAGAAAGAAAAAGAAAAAATTCTTCCAGTGTTGGAAAACTTATCTCTTTCAGGAAAGAATATTATTCAGCAATTAAAAAGGAACAGACTACTCATAGATATATACAACATGGATGAATCTAAAAATTAGTATGCTGAGCAAAAGAAGCTGGGAGCAAAAAGTACATACTATTTGATTATATGAAGTTCTAGAGTAAAGGGGATGGAATGGGGAATAGATGAACAGGCACAAGGAATCTTTCTGGGATTATGGAAATGTTCTATATCTTGTGAGTAATAGAGGTATGATTTCATGAGTATGTATGTCAACATTTATTCAACTACACATTTAAGATCTTTTCATTGTACATGTTACAACTCGATTCAAAAGTGCAAAAACAATTCTTATGATGATTTAAGATGTCATTTTCTTGTACAGTAGATTCTCAATTAATTGGCACCCAGGGGGATTCATAGATGCCAGATGAATGAAAGTAGACTCTGTTAAACAGAACTCAAGCAATTGGCATTCCCAAGCAACCAGCAAAATTTCAAGCAACCAGAAAAATTGTGCTTGAGTTCCATTTAACCGAGAATCCACTGTAGTTCTGTCCATTTGTTTTATATACTTTGAGGCTATGTTATTAGATATCTGCAAATTTAGAATATTGCTGGTGAATGGAAACTTTTCAGCTCTTTTATACACACACGTGTCCTCCACTCATGCTATGCTAAGCTATGCCCTATTCTATTCTCTTTTATGCATATTCTTGCCCAGTCTTTTGCAGTGCTTCAACATGCAAACTTATCTTGCTGTTTAGGGGTTGGAATTATTCCAGATCACAAGAGAGGTACATGCAGCCGCAGAACCAGCTTCATGTGAATGACTGAAAGTCCCTACTATGGTTACCTGGTGCATCTATACTTCATGGGCTTCCAACTCTGGCTTCTGTTAAGAATTGAGGAGTTCCCTGGTGGCCTAGTGGCTAGGATTCCGTGCTCTCACCACCGCGGCCTGGGCTCGATCCCTGGTTATGGAACCACACACACACACACACACACACACACACACACACACAAATTCAGCCAGTATTTGTTCAGTGTGAGAAGCAAATCTCAGCTCAAACCAAGGGCATCTTGAAGACGTGGGCGGGGGGGGGGGGGGGGGATTTTGCAGGTGCTCACATTCCAGACCTGCAAACAAGAAAGGCTTGGTAAGAAGGGGCTCAGACCTCAAAGATGGGCTCTAGACAGCGCACGCTGCATATCCTAACTATGGTGGGGATAGCTGACTGTAGAGCCTAGGGCAGAGGAAGCTGGAGAACAGGGAAGGAAAGTTACAGCAGTCTCAGGCTCAGGAAGTAGTCTTAGGTAGCGGGTAGTTGAGATTGCACCACGCCTGCTATTTTCAGGCTATTAACAGTCACGTGGCTTAGAAGGAAGATGTCATTTGAAGTGCCCAAATGTCTAGTGGAAAATGCTGATTGTGTTAGGTGGAGATAAGATAATGTCTATGGTTATTGTTGCGCGTTCGCGCCTTCCAACACCGCAACTTGTTTAACTCAAGCTGCAAACCAGTTTCATACACCTGCAGTGTCACTCACTGGTAGGTGGACCATGCTCCACCCAACTCTGGGCTTTTATTGGCCAGACCTAGAAAAATCGCGTACCTAGAAGCCTCCTTCGGATTGGTCGATTTCTGGTAACTCTCAAGTCAATCAAGGTAAAAGGTACCGCACTCGTTTCCATTCTCTGGCTACGGGGAAGCCCGTTAGATAGCACACCAGGCCACTGTCCTGAGACCGCCATACTGCGTCCCCTGCTTTCCTCTGACGTCATCGTCTCCTTTTATCATGTTATTTCAATGAATGAAAATGCCCTTTTTTCTTTTTTTACAAAATGAGTTGTTCCATTAGTATAATGTGAGAAGTCTGCGTTTAGGTGGTGAGGCACGAAGCTGGGAGAGAGATGCCTGTTTTTCCCGCCAACTGTCTAAACCAGCAGAGACTCAGTACTGACTCCCACTATCCAGGAAGCGCCCGCCTAGCTCCTGAAGCGTGCAAGGAGTTTGAGTGACTTTTGGCCTTTCGCGGCCCCCGTAGCGAGCGTCCTTAGTTACCGTGTCCCTAGTAACCGCCCACCTCAAGCAGGGAGCCGCGGGGCAGCCTGAGGCCGCACCACCTTCCCAGCCACGGGCCAGCGCGGGCGCTCAGGCCTCGTCGGCGAGCTGATGGCCGCCTCGCGCCAAGAGGCAAAGCTGGAGTCCTCCAGTTTGCAAACCCCGGTAAATCCCAGCACTGTTGAGCGCGAATACCCATTAGAAGCTCTGGCGGCATTGGCCGCGGCGGCCTTGGAGCAGGAGGAACAGGAAGAACAGGAAGAGGCGGTGCAGCCAGTGCCGGCGCGGGTAATGTAAGGGCGGGACATGGGCTGGGGATGAGCTCTGGGTGGGTGCAGGCTGGACCGCGTCCCAGCTGGACTGAGCGACGTGCTGGGAATCGCGGCGCCCTGTCCAGATCCTCCCTACCCAGGTAATCCTGGCCTCCCTACCTTCTCTCTGTTCCTATAGAAAACACTTAAAACCGAGGTGATGAAAAGTTTTTAAATTTTCACCAAAGAGATTTTTGTAAAAATTTCTTGGAGAGCATTTACTTACACGGGAGAGTGCAAATTACGGCACCTTACTCCTTATGTCCCAACATCTGTCTGATGTAAATATTCCCTTTTCTTTTTAATTTGGGGAAGACTACCCAATAGAGGATAACCTATAAAACCCAGGTGAATCAACTGTGCTGTCAGAGATGTGTGTTGTCACCTTAAGTTCTCCGTTATTAATGCATCTTAACACGATACATAAGAGGCGATGTTTAAAACCATGGATAGATCAGATACAGATATGGTTAAGCATCCAGAGAAGTAAATTACTGAAGACCCCGTATTTTCTAAATGGCTCATAAGGGTGGGGTCAGATTGCCTTTTTTCACTGATCACTTTTATGTGTCACATATGTTGTGAATACCTGTCCACCAGGTAGAGGGCCCAGTCTGTCATCTGCTCTATTCTCTTAAAATAGAAAAATCTTGAATTTTAGCTGTCAATCTGCAGCTAAAAACCTTCTTAACCCCCAGTTAAAGATTCGTAATACCATTTGTCCAAACCTCTTATACAAAACATGGCATGGGGCTAATAGAAATCACTGGGTATTTTGGAATTCTAATCTTTTTAATCTACACTAAAACTGTTAATCTGAAAATCTGTAGCAACACCTTTTATGGTCAGCATTTTACCGATAGACATAAACTACTTGAGATTATCCAGAGTAAGGCAGATTGAGACCCTCAACATGAACCAGAGTGAGAGTCCTAGGGCCAGTTTCATTCATGATAAAGCTTCCCTTCAACACAAGTTTTAGTAGCCAACAAAGGAGACCAAGTGATGGAGGAAAAAGATTTGAATGGAGGAAAAGGATTTGGAGTCCTGGATTATGACTCATTCTCTGCCATTTACTCGAAGATATTAAATATTAAGATGTAACTTCCTTCAATCTCAGTTTCTTTATCTGTAAAGGAACTATAATAATTGTTTCTCTTGACTCACTGGGATGTTATGAGAACCAAATGAGAGAATGTGTTATATCTAAAGAAGAAGCTTTTATAAGTTACTACTAATAACAACTACTGCCAGTGGGACTGTCATTTGAACAACCTGCCCAAAGATTAAATCCTACTTTGGATTGCTGTGGTAGAGGAGTCAGTCATTTACATAGTAGCAGGGTACTTCCAGAATGCCTTGTTTAAACTGCAAATTTGTATTAGAAACTTATTACCTTAGGAGAGATTAATTTATCTAACAAGCTAGTTTTAAAGGGACAGGATTCTACCAAGAAAACAAAAACAGAAGTTAAGTCTCATAAATATGACTGTTCTGAGACCACCACACTTGAAGGATTCCAAAACAAACCTGGATAAGCTGCCACTTATTGCCTGATAGCCAGAGGACCCTGGGGATGGTGGGGTGCAGGAAGCACTGAAAAGGCAGGAAAGAGAGTGCAGGATCCAAGCTGGCTTGGGTCTCTACCTTGATTTTTAAAGGTTAATTAGGCTCAATTTTGTCATCTGTAAACTCAGATACCATACCCACAATATTGATTAGAGAACCAGTTATCACAGTAGTCCTTTTTCAGTCCTTGGTTTGCCAAAGCCCCCCTCCCCCCAGTCCCCCACCCCTTGCCAAGACTTTGCCCATATTGGGTGCTGAGGCATGTTCCTTGAACCTAGCATCAGTTGGAGATATCAGTTCATGGGCCTTGTTATGTGGTCGATGATGACATGGGTAAACAATATTCTATAATTCACAGTTAAAATTTTACTAACTTTCCTAATGGGGTAACCTTCTCTCTCTCTCTCTCTCTTTTTTTTTTTAAATAAAATATTGAGCATTTATTAAGTGCTAGTCACTGACTCTTCATTGGTGAATAAAGCAGACGTAGCTCACATCAACACAGAGCTTCCAGTCTGGTGGGGAGGTTAGATAATAAAAAACAGTCAAATGATTATAAGATGGGAAATGTTGGGTAGTTCCCTGGTGGTGTAGTGGCTTAAGGCTTTGGCGCTGACACTGTCAACGCTGTGGTCTGGGTTGATTCCCAGCCAGGGAACTACCCACATACAAACAAAAAAAAAAAGAAAAGAAATGAACAGGTTACTATGATTTAAAAAAGAAAAAAAAAGTAGAAGGGAACCTATTTAAATAAGTTAACATTTAAGTTGATGCCTGATACATTTTTTTAAAAGTAGATATTTAAAGAGTGAGAGTGGGAAAGGCATTCTAGGCAGAGGGAACTGCATATGCAGAGGCCCTATAAGAGGAAGGAAGAGCTTTGTATGATTGAGGATCTGAAAGAAAGGGAGAGGGGAGAAATGAGGTTGGAGAAGTAAGCAGAACCTGATCATTCAGGGCCCTATAGACCTAGGTAAGGAGTTAAGGGTTTATTGTAGGTGCAGTTAGGAGGTCCTTGAAGACTTAAGAGATCTGACATGTCCCTATTTACATTTTAAAAAGATGACTCTAATTGCTTTGTGGAGAATGATTAGTGAGTTTGACAAAGCAGAAGTAAGGAGACTGATTAGGAGGCTGTTGCAGTAATTCAGGTGTCTTGGACCTGGAATCCAGGGAAGATGGCAAAAATTGGACGGATTTCTCTAGAATGGATAAAAATTACTGTTAAAGATTGGATGTGAAGGCAAAGTTAGAGGAAGAAATCAAGAATGCTCATTCCTAGGTTTCTGGTTTGACCAGCTGTGTGGAAGGTTATGCCATTTACTGAATTGGGGATAACTTGGAAGGAATGAGTTTAGAGGCGGGGTGGGAATCAAGATTTGCAGTTTTGAACATGGTTAACTTTGAGATGCCTGTGAACCTGCCAAGTGGAGATGTGCAGGAAGTAGTTAGGGCTATGAAACTGTAATCCTGTGGGTCTGGACTGAAGTTTTCTATCCGGCAGGTTTCAGCATTTTTGAAACAATGGAAATGGATAAAATCACTTAGGTAGAGTGCAGAGAAAGAAGAGAAGGGGCCTTGTATAGAACTCTTAAAAAATGTCAACGTTTACCAGTCAGGTAGAAAAAAGAGACAAAAGAGATTAAGGACCAACTACAGTGGTAGAAGAATTATCACAAGTGTGGAAATCCCCCATTCATTGGTTTTAATGATGAGGGAAAGGGTCAAATGCTGTTAAGAGAAAGAACATTTCATCCCTGAAGGAGAAGGAAAGGAGAAAGGCAGGCAATTTTATGGATGAGAAGATGAGAGAACTTTCCTCTGATGGTTTCTATTTTCTTAAAACAGTAAAAGAGTTATTGAGGGCAGTTGCAAGGTAGGTGGGAGCAGGTGGAAGAGCAAGGAAAAGGTAAGTAGTATTGCTGGGAATATGAGAGCCACCTTCCAGAAGGAACACAGGTGTCAGGCAGAACAAGTAGCCATTAGAAATTGTTCAGTTTTTAATTTAGTATTAATATCCACAAAACATTGTTTTTCTAATTTTTTTTTTTTTTTTTTTTTTTTTTTTTTTTTTTTTTTTTTTTTTTTTTTTTTTTTTT
>PVJL010002869.1:0-57537 GCA_004026885.1 Lyroderma lyra | reverse complement strand
AGCCTTAAACCACTACACCATCAGGGAACTCCCTTTCTTCTTTTTTTTTTAAAGTTATATTTTAATTATGGAAGTAATACATGAACATATTCTTTTAAAATTTCAAATGTTACAAATAAATAAGGCTTAGGCCCTTTTAACACCTCTCTCCCCAAAAAAGGAAGTCTGGATCCATCCTCCCTCCACATTGGTAGCCACTGTTTTGTTTCGTTTGTTTGTTTTTTGTTAAATTTATTAGGGTGGCATTGGTTAGTAAAAATCATTTCTTGTTATTATTAAATGGTAGCCACTGTTTTGAAATTTATATATATTCTTTTGGACTTTTTCCTGTCTCCTGTGTACATAATATTTTAGTATATGGTAGCATTTTATATATACATATTGTTCTGCAACTTGCTTTTTTCTCTTATCATTTATTGAGGGTTTACCCATGTTAGTGCATGTAGATCTGCCTCATTCCTTACAAATCCTTTCAATGAGAAAAACATTTTTAATAAAAATTTCAGAAGTGTAGATGATATTAGATAGACTATACCACAAATAATTATGAGTGCTGACCACTAATGAAGTGCTCCTCACTAGAAGGAGTCATCATCTAAATGGGTCAAGCCAATCTAGGGAAGATTATCCTCTAATCTAGTGACTGCATGTACAGCATTCCACGAAAAGCCGAACAATTAAAGGGGAAGGGTACTATTTTAGGCTCTTGGAAAGTAGTGTGCTTGGTATAGGTTATTTGATCTACTCAAATGTTTTCTTCTATGTGGAGACAATTAAAAGTTAAATTAGAGTTGGAGGTCACTTATTAACTATTCATCTGTTTTAGGTAAAACACTGTGGAATCAGTTTATCTGAAAAGTTCAGGTTAGTGTTAACAGTATAAAGCAGAAATGGAATGGGTACTGTCAAAAGTCAGTGCATAAGTATAATTTATGAGATCTGCCACATCTCTTCAGATGCTACTTATCCTTCTGTATCTTTTTCAAACAGTTTTACAGGTCAAAATAAACTTTATTCTTTTTGTGAAAATGTTTTTAAGGCCTATTTTTAAGGAATGTTCTAAAAGAATGAATGGAGAGCATATGGATGCTTTTGCCTAAAAATATTTCTTTGGAATATCCTCCCTGTTTTAGTTATAGTTATGGGAAAATAAGCCCTTTCTTTAATACTTAGTAGAATATACCTCTTTAGAGCAGCCAATATTTTTCTGAATGATTAAGTCCTTTGTGAGGAAATCCCTGTCCTTTCCTCTTGGTGGAAACTTAGTATTTTTTTAGCTGTACATTCATTCATCCAACAAATATTTATTTATTTAACTTTTATGAGAGTTTCTTTGAGCCACAACTCATGACATATGCCAGGGAGCAAGATCTCAGATGATCCCAGCGAATATTAATTGAGCATCTGCCTTTAGCCAGGCATTTTTCTAGGCACTAGGCATATGACTATGAACAAAGCAGACAAATCCTTGCCTTTGAAATACTTACTTTTTGGTGAGGGCAGACATATAATGCACAAATAAGATATTGGGGGGGGGGATACAAAAAAAAGGAATTTATTTATAAAAAATTGTGTATTGATTCTTACATGTTTAAACTTCAGTCACCTTCAAAGTACTCTCCATTTGATGCAATCCACTTATCAATATGCAATTTCCATTACTCAAAACAGTTTTTGAACATATATTTGACTGCCCCTGCCTCCTCTCCTACCCTCCTCCCCTATACCCTCAGATAACCACTAACCACTAAACTATCGATTGTGTCTATGAGTTTTTGTTTCTTTGTTGCTTTCAGCTTTGTGTTCCACAAATGAGTGAAATTTTATGGTTCTTGGTTTTTTCTGTCTGGCTTATTTCGCTTTACATGATGGTCTCAAGATCCATCCATGTTGTCATAAATGGCCCTATTTTGTCTTTTCTTATGGCTGAGTAATATACCATTGTGTATATGTACCACAGCTTCTTTAGCCAGTCATCTATCAAAGGACACTTTGGCTGTTTCCATGATTTGGCCACTGTGAATAGTGCTGCGATGAACATTAGGGTGCACATCAGATTCTTCCATTCTTGATGCATCTCATATATCACTTCCTTCAGGAAGCCTTCCCTTATCTTACAAACTCAAGCCAGACAAAAGCTCCCTCATCATTTGGTATAGTATTTCTGATGACCACTTTCTACTTCACATTAGTCCTCCTCTTACTGCTTATTTAAATGTTGGTGTTTGCCAACGTTTCCATCCTCAGGTTCTTGTCTCCTTACCCACACTCTCCCCAGACAGCCTTATCCACATCCAAGGCTGCACCTGCCACTTCCATGTGCATTTATCTCCCATATCTCCATCTCCAATCCAGCCTTCTTACCAGGTCTCCAGATAGTTTTATTTTCTGGCAACTTCATCTTTCTGTCTCTTTTTTTTTTTTTTTTTTTTTTTTTTTTTTTTTTTTTTTTTTTTTTTTTTTTTTTTTTTTTTTTTTTTTGCTTTTTGGTATGTGGGTAGCTCCCTGGCTGGGACTCGAACCCAGGCTGCAGCACTGACAGCGCCAGCGCCAAAGCCTTAAGCCACTACACCATCAGGGAACTCCTCTGTCTCTCTTAATAAAATGTTGTTCGGGAAAAATATACATAAGCCCACGAGTAACTTTTATAATCCATTAGTATATGTATGTACCCCACAAGTAAGTAGCAGCATTGTGATTCAGTATTGACTTCATTTGTTTTTTAATTTTAAACACCATATAACAGTTTTTTTCCTCCTATCAGGCTGATTTTAACACCAGTGTTTCTGGGGTGGATGAACAATTACAAATAAGTTCTGAGGACCTTGTGGACTTTTCTGATATTTACCAGTCTAATGAAGAATATTTCAGGAAATTAGAAGAGCTGAAGGCTGCCCACATGGAAACTATGGCGAAGTTAGAGAAAATGTACCAGAATAAACTAAATTTAAAGGAAGTTCAGCCAATGATCATCAGGGAAGAAGCTTCTAGTGTCTCTTCTATGTAAGTTTGTACATAATGTTATTTGTGGACTGTAAAATAAAATACATACTTTAAAAGTGCAGAACAAAATTATTTCAGAATATTTTCTCTCAAATATCCCTTTATACTTTTAATGATATTTGGAGGTGGTATTGTATTTAAAATGTTTAATGGCTTCTTGCTTTGAGGGTCATTTGGTGGCCATTTGTTTTTGGATTTTTTTGTTGTTGTTGTTGTTGTTTTTTGTAGTTCCCTGGCTGGGAATCGAACCCAGGCTGTGGTGTTGAAAGTGCCAAAGCCTAGCCACTACACCACCAGGGAACCCCCCTTTTGTTCTTATCTATCTGACCTATCATTCATATAACTGTAGACATGTATCAGATTATTTAGTCTGGGCCATTTTTAAATGCTGAGTATTAAAATTTAATTTTAAAAGCCCTTTATAATATGTGGATTAACATGAGCTCATTAAAGTTATAGTACAAAGCGTTCAGTTCTAAGATGTAAATCTAATTCAAATTTTCAAAATAGTCTGTAATTTCAGGATCCATTTGTGCTATAAAGTTGCTTATTTTGAAACTTGAGGCAAGTCCCTTAACTCATCCAGTTGGTCAGCACTGATTGAATATCTCCTATGTGCCAAACCTTGCCTGGACATTAAGGAGTCAAAATTAAGATGCCCTCAAGGAACTCAGGGACTAGCTGAGAACCAAAAATTGCAATAAATATGATGAAACAGTGTTTTGGAGACAGAGGAAGAAGCAGCTGATCATGTCAGGCTATCAGTGCGGAGATACAGGCACTTACTACTGAAGTGTCATATCTGAATTCAGTCTTTAAGGAGGAATGACTGCAGCAGATGCAGGAAGCAAGGAGTGGCCTTCGAGGCAGCAGAAACCACATATGCAAAAGCATGGCAGTATGAGAAATCATGGTGTGTGTGAGGAACTTCACATGATTGCATATGACTTAAGAATGGTGACTAAGATGGGGACAGGTGGAACTGGAAAGGTAGGGGCTAATCTTGAAGGGCTTTATATATACTTGAGTTTATAATAATGACAAATTATGAAAAAGTTTCAAGAAGGGGAGTGACATGATCAGATATACGTCTTAAGGTGATGACTGGAAAAAGTATGAAGAATTCAATAGAGGTTAGATACAAGGTTGCCTTGGTTGTCTCAGATTCCTCTCCTATAAAATGAAGGTATCAAATAGATAATCTATAGGCATCTTCCAGCTCTATTCTAAATAAAAATGATAATTTTTACAAGCCCTATTTAGCTCCTATCTTCTGATTATACCTTGATCTAAGAAAAATGTAATATTCAAGTTTTATATTTGGTCATATACAACTGAAAGTATAACCTAATTATTCTTCTCACTTAGGTCTGTATCAGAAAAGAACTATCACCCTGTTTCGTTAATGACTTCACTTTCACAGCCTAAGTTAGGTCATTCTTCCTCCTCGATTATGACTTCCTCTGAAGATGAGTTGACCAACTTAGGAAAGGAATATCCTGGGAAAAACAGAATGATGACCTTTGCTGAGGAGCTCATCAACAACATGTGGACAAACTTTTCTGTTAGAGATTATATTCAGTGTGAAGATGGTGATTTCCCAGCAGCTGAAAAAAGAAAAAAGAAACCAAAAGAATGGGTGCCAACGATTACAGTACCTGAGCCATTTCAAATGATGATTAGAGAACAAAAGAAAAAAGAAGAGAACATGAAATCTAAATCAGATATTGAAATGGTACAGAAACTACTGAAAAAACAAGAAGATTCAGAATGTAAGAAAAAATTCCGAGCAAATCCAGTTCCAGCATTTGTCTTTCTCCCTCTTTATAATGATATAGTTAAGCAAAATGAAGAACGGAGGAAGAATATGAAGGAGAAAAACAGAGAAGCTCTTTTGGCCTCACAAAAGCCATTTAAGTTTATTGCAAGGGAGGAACACAAGCAAGCAACCCGGGAAAAGCAGCTGAGAGACTTTTTGAAGTCTAAAAAGAAAACGAATCGATTTAAAGCCAGACCCATACCTCGGTCTATTTATGGTTCAACTACCAATGACAGGTTAAAAGAAGAGCTCTATAGAAACATTAGGTCACAGCTGAGAGCCCAGGAACTTTTACCAAATTCATCTTCTCTGCATTGTAGACCAGCTCACAGAAGTTTTGCTACAAGGAAGCCCACTTGTTCTGAACAGGCTGAAAAGTTGAAGTATAAACACAAGGCTAGGTGCCAGACTGCTGATTTTGGAGAACTTCCTGAGAGATATCAGAAACACCCCTCAGAACAGAAGTATACAAAACTCCTAACAGTCTGTAAAACACCTAATCTTCACACAGCCTCACATGCAGCCACTGAGAGAAAGAAAATTTTGGCAGACATTGAAGCAGATGAAGAAAATTTAAAAGAAATATGTTGGCCCTATCGATCTCCAAGGCACAAGTCACCAGTTACAAGTGCAAGTGCAAAGCGTGTGCCTTGTAACTGCAGCCCTCCAATGCCCACAGTGTCTTCCAGAAGAAGAGAACAAGCCACAAGGTAAATAACTTGTTTATAGTACTGACTGACTTATGGTTGCTAAAATAGCATATGTAGTACTATTGAATTTATGTTAGTGAATTTCAAAATATAAAGAAATTATTATAGCTGGTAATATATTCTACTATATAATATAGAATATTTTGCCATAGGGTGTTCTAAGAAATGTATTTTCCATTTTATGAATCTTGGGGGCTAGAAAAGTTTATAGTCTGCCTATTGATTTCCAGTGTCACAAGTCAGATCCTTCTGAAAAGGTTGCTTTTTTTCAGCCTTTGAATTGTTCTATGTTAAGTCTTTGCTAAGCAACATTCTCATTGGCTTAAAGTAAATTAAGCCTTAGTTTGTTGCCCTCAGGAGATCACTTGAGGAAAAGAAAATGTTGGAAGAAGAGAGAAATCGGATCCTAACTAAGCAGAAGCAAAGAATGAAAGAATTGCAGAAACTCCTGACAACCCGGGCTAAGGCTTATGATTCACATCGAAGTTTAGCTCAAATGTCTAAATCCAGAATAAAATCTCTCAGGTATCATGAAAGAATTCTGAACCTCCAGATCATGGGTTTTCAAACTTTCTTTTTTTAATTAATAGATACCAATATATGAACAGATTAAGAATAGGTATTAGTATTTCAGTTTCTGGATTCAAGTTACTATCAGTTACTTACACTCAACACACACACACTCACACTCATATTTACTTACCTCATAGTGGGAACCAACATGTATACTCACACACCTGATGGTTGAGGACCATGAAGCCATGTTGATGAACAAATATTTTATATTGTATCCATAGTTAATATACTTCTATATCAGTGTCTAATTGTTTTCTTTATAGTATTATTGATTACACAGTATAATACTGAGAAAAATCTTTTTTTTTTTTTTTTTTTTTTTTTTAATGTGGGTAGTATCCTGACTGGGAATCAAACCCAGGCCGCAGCATTGACAGCACCAAAGCCTTAGCCACTACACCATCAGGGAATTCCCAATATTGAGAAAAATCTTGATTCACACAGATAAAGCTCTTTTTTGTAACCTTAGAATATTCTTAATAAACAGATACATCGAAGAGCTTTGCTCTAAAGTTTACATGAAATGACAAAATTTAACACACTGGTGTTAATTACCATCAATTATGTGATGTGTCAATTAACATGTGTGTTAATACTTAGGGTATGTGTTGCAGTTTTAATGTAAATAAATAAAAATATTTGCAGAACTCCTTTTACAAAACATTGGAATTCTTCAATACAAAGTTTGAAAACCAATTTTCAGGAGGAACATTTTTATGTTGCATATAAACATAAAAATGTTCATGTTTAAGTACGAAAATAACTCCCCTAAAGCCAGGTAAGTAGTATGACTTATTAATTTTTAATCTGATCTATAAATACCCCCAAAACTATATTTGCTTTTAATTACAAGTATTTATTTTCAAATGTATATTACATATAATAATTCCTTTATATTGTATATTATATGTTCCTTATAATGTATATCAGTGTAATTTGTTGATAGAGGGAGCTTAATCTGATGAACTTAAGCAAAAAATTTCTTAGAAATATACTAGTTATCTTTAGAGAATAAGCTGGAATTTTCATAATACCAGCTTTTATATAATTAAGCATAACTATCTTATAGTATAATTATTTTCATTAATCCATGAAATCTTCTTATCTCAGTAGAGTTAGTATATTTTACATGGAGAAAATAGCCTAGTTTAATTTATTTATAGGATCTTGCTGAAATAATAAGCGGTTACTGTGAATTTAAGTATTTTGGTTTCTGTTCCACTATATGTTACAGTCCCACACCCCACATTTCCCCTGACCTGTTCCCAGTTAATTAATGTTGCCACCAACTTATAGAAGATCTCATTTAGAAGAATAAAGAAGATTAAGGTCTTGTTTTCAGAAGAAATTCCTTAAAAAGGTGGTATTCAATTTGATTCAATTTTTCTTGATTTTATATACTTACTTAAAAGTGGGGGGCATTCATTGATCTGTTCAGGCCTATTTGAAGCCCTTAAAACATTATGTCTTAAGATTTCAGAACCTTCAGTGTACCCAGAGTGCTCCCATGATATAAAATGTGTGCTTTCACAACCTGGGATTTTTATTCTGTATTCCATAAAAATTTACTAAGCTAGAAAAGGAATGGTAATAAACTGTAAACTGTGCACATTATTTAATTTTTGATTTGTCATCTAAGCTAAATATTACATATGCAAGTTCTTATGTCTTTTAAAAATTTCATCCCTTTTATTTGATTTTAGAAAGAGTGAAAAGGAAAGGATGAGAGCATATCGACAAGAAGTAGAAGAAAGAGATGAAAAATTAAAAAACAGGCCGCTACTGTTTGAAAGAGTTGCTCAGGTTGTGTTTGTTGGAATTTAAGAGCTATTACTGTCAGCTTTTTAAATACATCTCCAGCTCTTAATTTACAGTCCATTTTTCTTATGTGTTATACGATGTACTGATACATATTATTTCTGTGACAGCTTCATCAAATCAGCCAATTAAGTAAGTTTGCCTAAATTTGTGCATTTAATCTTGTTGATGAGGCAATAAGCTTGATAAAGAACATGCTGCTAATCCAATTGTTTTCAAAATAATAGTTTTACAACCTGTTTTTAATGGCTGGTCTTTTTTCAATAACATCTTGGCCAAATAGTAAGGGGAGGCTTCATTATATTATTTGGAGGTCTTTGAAGAATTAAAAAAATGAAACAAAATGGATAATTGAATCAGACTTATTTCTGCCAGTATTGTTTTAATTGATCTATAACTGACATACAGCACTGTGTAAGTTTAAAGTTTATATATATGACTTGACATACATAAATTGTATGCAGTAATTACCACAATAAGTTTAATTAATATTCATCACCCATACAGTTAAAAAATTTTTTTTTCTTATAATGAGAACTTTTAGGATTTATTCTTAGCAACTTTCAAATATACCATATAGCAGTGTTGACTATAGTCATCATGTTGTACATTATATCCCCAGTACTTATCTTATAACTGAAAGTTTGTACCTTTTGAACTACCTTCATCCAGTTCCTTTAGGTAATCACAAATCTGATCTCTGTTTTTATAAGTTGTTTCATTTAGATTCCACATATAAGTGAGATCATACAGTATGTGACTTTCTGTCTGACTTATTTCACTTAGTATAATGTCCTCAAAAGTCCATTCATATTGTAGCAAATGGCAGGATTTCCTTTTTTTATGGCTGAATAGTCATGTGTGTGTGTGTGTACAAGGTCAAACAATTAGTTTTGCGAACTCATCCTAGAAAAAATCCTGTGTACCTCATTGCTGAAAATGACTACAGTCACCTTCGAAGTACTCCCCTTGGGAAGCTAAGCACGGACAGCAGTGCCTAGTCCATCCTTCAAAGCAGTTTTGGAACTCTTCTTCTGGAATGGCCATCAGAGCTGTCATTATACCTTGGCAAGGTTATGACACCTTGCTGAGTTGTTTGTCCAGTGGTGCCAACATCAGCGCACAGTGGCAAGTTCGTGAACTTAATTTTCAGATTTGGGGCACAGCACGAGCTCTGACAGCCATTCCAGGAAAAGAGTTCCAAAATTGCTTTGAAGGGTGGACGAGGCACTGGCATCAGTGCACAGCTTCCCAAGGGGAGTACTTCAAAGGCGACCATAGTGAAATTCAGCAATAAGGTATTTAGCACTTTTTCTAGGATGAATTTGCAAAATTAATTGTTTGACCACACACACACACACACACACACACACACACAGGGTAGACTTTTCATTAATTGGAACTCAAGCAACTGGCACTTTTGAGCAACCAACAAAAAAATCAAAGATATGATACTGCATTTATCCAGCATGGCTGCTGGTTAACAAGAGTCTACTGTGTATATACATATTGCAATCTCTCAAAGTTACAGGACTACTTTACTTACTGATTTGGATATAATTTTATGTAGTGCTTGTCATTTTAAGTGGTGGGTTTCTTTTAACATCTCCATTTCAACTTTAGGGGAAAATACCTTCGTAAACTATTCAACATTGTTTGGCATAAAGTGATGGACTTTGGCTCAAAGCCGTTATCTCCAGTTCCCAAATGCAGGTTTTTATGTCCACTTGTCTGGTGGATGAGTCAACCCACATTTCCCACAGGCTTCTTACATTCATCTTGCACCCAATAAGATCCTTTTCTTTGATTTCCTGTTTTGGTTGGGCCACGATTTAGATGAATGGGAACCACTTTTCCTCCCCATTCAATTGTCACTGAGAGAACTGGCAAGTTTCCTTCCTAAATAATTTTTGGATCTGCCTTTCTCCATTACTGATGGTGAAATGCTACGGGAAACCTGTATTATTTCTTATCTGAGTTAATACAATGTAATACACAAGTGACTGGTTTTTCTACCTTGTTTTTTACAAAGCCACCCATTATATCTTTACTTAGCCATTCCCATTCCCTTGCAAAAATGTTAACCCTGGGTAGATAGTTAATAACCCCTGATAACAGTGGCAATTGTGCACTCACTGATTCCATTCTTTCTCATTTTCAATGAATGGTATCAAGGGGTCTTTGTCATTTTACTTCTCTAAACATTGCTACAAGGTGGTTATTCCTATATTACAGAGGAAGAAACTGAAGTTATGAAATTAAACCTATTAAGAAATTTTAAATGTTGAAAACATAGGTTAGTTTCATAGCTGATATTTCTTCTATCACTTTTGGCCCTCACATATGCTTTTCTCTCCCTATACACCCCCTATTTCCCATGAGGGCTTATTACAAAATAAGTTATTCAGTAATTATTAAATAAATGAAAGGATTACTATAAACTAAACTTAAGAGTTATAAAGATAAGTATGCTTCACCTTCAGTCTAGGGTGCTGATAGACAAACTTTTAATCACTTGTTATTTTGGTTCCTGAAGAAACAAAGTCCTTCCTCCCTTTTTTTTACAGCGTTTGATAGTAAAATAAATAATCATACAGTCATTTTAACTGTTTCTTTTATCCCACAGTCTTTATCATTCTTTTGCATGGTGAAATGCAAGGAGGGAATGTTTTGTTTCAATTAGGAACAATTACATACTATTCACCTTGATATAAAATATTGAAAGGTAATTAATTTTATATATAGAATGGCAGTGACTCGTGATTTTGTTAAAATAAATTAGTACATTTTTTCCTTGTAGTCTATTTTGCTATGACTGTTGGTGCTGATTAGCAGCTGTTATGTAATAAATTCACACACAACTGTATGTATCACCTATTTGTAAATATTAATTGTGGTCTTGCTGCTGTTGAGTTATTCCTTAACAGAGTTGGCCTGTAATCCAATATAGGACAAATCATGTTGTCCTGTTTCTTGGAAATTAAAGGGTTTATTAACTGAGTAGATGTTAAATTGAATTTTAAACCAAATTCATATGAAGGCTTATGAGCACTAATGATGATTTTAATCTTTTATATTTAATTTACTTAAAATATACCATTCTTAATTAATTCAGAGTTAGGTTTGGGGTTTCTTTATTTTCTTTTACAGTCTTTGGGGCATAGCTCTCGTCTTTTCATTTTGCCATGCCTTTAAGTTTCGCAAGGCTTGTCTGTTGGTATTCATAGCCTCTGGATGCATGTTTACTTTCTTTTCCAAAAATTGTTATCATAGTGGGTGTATTTTAGCAGCAGTTTGAGTGTTTCTTTTTCAGTTTTCCAGAGTGTCAAAAAATGTACTGGTGATAGTTTTATCCAATGTAATCAGTCTCTGCTATTTTTATTTCTCCCATGCAATGCTAGATTCCATGGTCCCTCATTAGGCTAGAGTCCCTGGGTTGGACAAATATCTAACAGCCACATTGCTAAATTTAGGCTTTAGATTACCTTCAAACTCCAGATGACCACAACCACTTAGAGAAAGCAGCATGGTGGAGTGGAAAAAATGGAGCAAAGGGTCAAGAGACTTGGTTCTACTACTTACCATTCTTGTGATTTTAAGCAAACTGCTTAAGTGGGATGGGAGGGAGCATCTTGGTTTTCTTGTTTGTTAAATTTTGGGGTGTGACTGGGTGCTTTCCCACACCCTTTCCAGTGCAGGATGCCATTGGTGCATTGGAACTGGGCCTTTGGTACTCACTTTGCTTTATTAGAGATCTAGGTAGCACTTCTTAACTCTATACTAGTTCATATCCGCTCGTAGGAGCTAAAAGTGAACTAAAGCCAAGGCACTCGTGTGAACTCCAGTCATCTTGTGGTACTGTGGTCTCAGGAACTGTGATGACTTCTGACTTGCTTCAGGTATGAGAGGATCATCATAACTCCCATAGGCCCCAAAGCCAGAAAGTAACTTTCTGGAGATTTGAACTCAATTCTAAATTCATGTTCTTATTGCTGTATCCATTGCTTCCTCCACAGAGTAAAGATAATAACACTGATGATTTTATTATCTTTGCTAGAGTAGAGATAATGGCTTATAAAAGTAAAACAGTAGGCACATAAAAGAACCCCGACAACTGTCGTGTACAATTTTATCACTGATTTTTCCAGATATCCTTGAGTAGTCATAAAAGTGTATAAAATAGATTCAATGTAAAGAATAATTATAGATTAAAATTCATCTGGTCACCACCCAGGTTAACAAATAGACCATTGCCAGCACCCCAGAGAAACCTGTGCCCCACTCCCAGACCAAAATCCTTTCCCTCTCCCCTAGAGTTAACCACCACTCTAACTTTTGAGATAAACATTTGCTTGTTTTTCTTTGCAGTTTTATCATCTATGTACCTCTCCCTAAACAATATAGTTTTACCTGTTTGTGAGCTTTTTGTAAATGAGTCTTATTATATGTACTGTTTTGTGTTTTGCTTCTTTTGTTCAATATTATGTTTGTGAGATTCATCCATGCCGTGGAGTATAGCTAGACTTCATTTATTTTCATTCCTTTATTTCACTCCCTTATGTGAATAGGCCACAGTTTAGTTATCCATTTTAGTGATAGTTGCTTGGGTTGTTTTCAGTTTTCAGTTGTTACAAATAGTACTATCTTGAACATTTTTGTACATGTCTCCTGGGGCACATATGTAGGAGTTTCTCTGGGTATATACTTAGGAGTGGAATTGCTAGTCAGAGGGTATGCATATTTTCAGTCAACTATGATTATTGAATTTAATTTTCACTGGGACTTTTAATCTATGCATTCTTGATAGAAATTTAAAATCTTTTGTTCTCATCTAAAAAGATTTGTCTTTCCTATAGAAAAATGCAAGGATGGCAGCAGAAAAGCATTATTCTAACACCCTAAAAGCACTAGGAATATCTGATGAGTTTGTTTCAAAGAAAGGCCAAAGTGGAAAAATATTTGAGTCTTTCAACAATCAAGAGATGAAAAGTTGCACCGAAGATAAAGACAGGTAACATATATAATATGTCTGAATCGTATACCTCTGAAAAAATGCTTACCTGCAGGAAGGAATAAAATTCTGTTCCTATAATATTTTTAAAAGGTTTTGACTAGTCGAGTACATGTGAACTGTTGTACAACATATTGATATTTTAACATGTTTAACACATTCAAAATATTACACAGTGAAGAAGTATCTTATTGTTGTTGTTTTGGGGGGTTTTTTGCAGGGGGAAGGGTAGTTCCCTGGCTGGGAATCAAATCCAGGCTGTGGCATTAAGAGCACTGAAACCTAGCCACTACAGCACCAGGAAACCTCCAGAAGTATCTTGTTTTTAAGGCAGAATAATTTGAAATTCTGACTGGCATAAATAATGGAAATAATAACATGCTACCAAATGAAGTTCAAAGAGTCAACCAAATATTGAAATAAATTCGTTCTCAGAGTAATATTCGCTTTCCCAATTGGCAGTTTTATAGTTTTCTTGATAAATTGGAGCTCAGACACTTGAAGAAAGCTGACTATCTGAAGACATACATTGCCAAGGGTTTGTTTACTTTTAAACCAAATAATTTTTCCTTTGAAAGTTTGATAATTTTCTTCCTCTAGCTTTAATGGAGAAGAAAATATAGAAGAAAGAGAGAATGGGGAAGAAAATTATTTTACTGATACCAACAGCCAAGATTCTTGCAAGGAAAAAGATGAAGTGGATGAAGAGACTGAAGAAGAGAAATCGGTTGACGAATAAAACAGAATCAGCAGGGCCTCCTCTCTGTGCCTGTGCCATTGTTGGCAGTATTGGGTGTTAGCAGTTGTACTTGTAGTATTAAGAACATGGATAGGAACCCCTCTGATGTGTGCAGGGCTCTTGAGCAAAGTCATCTGTTGGGCTGAATCCAGTTGATTGGTCATTTGGTCTATGATAGGCTTTGCCTATCAGGTTTTTAAATTGCTACATATGGTCTATGTGCATCTTATTTGTATTTTTAAGAAGCACAGCTGTCACAAACTGATTAGTCATAAAAATATACATTACTTCATTATTTTTGGTGGAAAAAAAAGGCTTAGCATTGAGACAAAGTTGGCCTTTGGTGATTTGTTTGAAAAAAAAATTTTCTTTTTTGGTATGTGGGTATTTCCCTGGCTGGGAATCGAACCCAGGCCGCAGCTCTGACAGCGCCGAAGCCTTAAGCCACTACACCACCAGGGAACTCCTGAAAAAAATTTTCTGATGGAAAGAGAACTCAAAAAATAAAATAAAATAAAATAAATAAAAATAAAAATTTTTTCTGAAGTTTTTAAAAGTATAAATGAATAAATATTTTAAAACCATACTATTTGCCCATTCTTTTTCTCTGCAATAGAGCTCACAAAATGAATCCTCCAACTTGTTTTACTAGGTATTTTTAAGTTTCTTATCTAAGCCATTTTAAAACTAATAAAATATAGAAAAAATAGATGTTGCAAATTTACATTCATTTCTGCACTGAGAGTTTACTATTAAATTATTCATATTATCATCAGTTTTTCTTTTTATCTCTAATTTTATTACAAATTATTTTGATATATAAATTATTTGAAAAGCTTTTATACTTTCTTTAACTTTGTATATTGACAGATGGAAATAATTATAGTATCAGTTATAATCTTAATAAATAAAAAACCCTTGTTTTATATATGATGAAATTTGTACATAATAACTTGTTCAAGGTAAGTCTCCAAAATAATTCAGATTTAATTATTTAATACTAGACCCAGTTGTGCTCAACTTTTTACATATTGCAGAACACTTTGTCTTTCTGTGTATAATGTCATTTTGATTTTATGAATCTATCATTTTTTGTCTTTAAGCAAATTTTTGTTTTAAAAATTCAAACCAGTCATAAAGATGTGATCAGGTGAGACATTTTCTTTTCTAAAAACTATCAACCTTTAAAGAGGATGAACTAATAAAGCTGTATATAATAGCAGTGTTTTCCAATTGGCAGTTTATGCTTTAAATGAAGAAACATGGTGATTTTTCCCAACCACAGGCAAATGTTTACTTGTAATTCCTTTCCTACTGTTTGTATTAAACTATTTAGATTGCAAACACCTTGAGAATTGGCACCATTTTAAAAATTCATCTTTATATTCCTTTAATATTTTTCAAAGGAGAGTGTATATTAACAAGTACTTAAAGGCTTAGATAAGTAGATGAATATGTTTTTTAATTATATTTGTAATTACTTCAAAATGAGTATACATGTGATTAAAAATAATTCCTTTCCAATTTATCATAATTTTTAAAATATGACTTTGCTTCCCATTCTGTCCCTTCTCAGTTTTATGAGGAGAGTATAGGACTTGGTTTCAGGACTAATCTTCAGTTTTCTTTTCTTTAAAAATGGGAATAGTACCTATCACCTACCTTGGGTGGCTGTAGAAAAGATTAGATGAAATAATGTATGGAAACAAGGCTATTCATATGATAGATAGTATCAGAGGACAAAATATTTCTCATATTACTTTTTTTTTGTTTGTTTTTTGGTATGTGGGTAGCTCCCTGACTGGGAATCGAACCCAGGCTGCAGCGCTGACAGTGCCAACACCGAAGTCTTAAGCCACTACACCATCAGGGAACTCCAGAGGACAAAATATTTCTGAAGAAATTTTTAACTTTAAACACTTTTTTTAAAATGAGATACAAAATGATTTAAGTATGATTTTGTTAGAAATAATATGTGAACCACTTTTTTAAAGACAGTAATCTGGTTAAACACAGAGCCAAACTTAGAGGACACTGACAGTTTCAAATCATTTTATGTAAAATCACTGTTTTTATTTCATAAAGCCATCAAATTGACAGTTGAAAGATTTCTTTAGTGTGTGACATTACACAATAAGAGGAGATAAAACAAAACAAAAATAAAATCTGGTATGTAACTGTCAAAAGTCAAGGAATAATATGCATGCTTATATTTAAAAATGGTAATAGAATTCACCTCTGGAACAGAGCCTGGGAGTAGGCAGTAAAAGACAGATTTTTGTTTTGTTTTGTTTTCCCTTTCAACATATATAAATGAGGCTTTAGCCTTGTTGAAGCTACTTTCTAGTCATGGATTTATAGTATCCTGATAGCAAGAAAAGGGTGAAGTGCTTATGTATTTTCTTGATACTAAAAAAAAATACTCACACATTTTATAGTTTATTTGAATCAGGATGCAAATATTGCACTAGGTTAATAAGTCTCTTTTTAATAAATCTCTTTCTCTTGCAATATTGTTGTTGAAGGGTCCTGGACTTTAGTCCTACAGAGTATTTCACTCTGAATTTTGTCATTTAATGTGTTTCTCTGTTCTCATGTTTTCCATAAATTTGTAGTTAGAGCTAAGCTTGATCTGATTCATATTTGCTGTTTTCGGCAAGAATACTTCATAGGTCCAGGTGTGTATTTCCATTGGGGAAGTACATGATGTCTAATGATCTTTTCTTTTATGATGTTATCCATCATTGATGATCATTGCTACAGTTCCTCATGCCCATGTTTCTCACACATTTTAAAACTTGTCAAAGACAACAAAGTCTTAGTAGTTACAAAAAAAAAAAAAGTAGGCGGCGGGCGATGGGGAATTGAATGAAGTTAGTCAAAAGGTACAAACTTCCAGCTATATGATAAGTAATAGGGATGTGATGGACAACATGACTATAATTAACATAGCTCTCTGGTATATTTGAAAGTTGATAAGAGAGTAGATCCTAGAAGTTCCTATCACAAGGAAAAAACTTGTTTAATGAGATGATGGGTGTTAACTAAACTTACTGTGATGATCATTTCATAATATATGTCAGTATGCAATATACCTTTTATACAGTGCTATATGTGAATTTTATGTCAACACTGAAAGAAAGCTAAAGAAAACAAAAATATTAGAGGAAATAGATATTCTAAATATTAGTGTATCTGCTTTTACAGCTAGCTAGGAAATCTTACAAACCAAAATGTTGTTCTTCAACTTCTCTATTTCCTTTCACATTGTTCCTGACACTAGTGTCTGTATCTTACCCCTAATTATATTGTAGATGTTAGCTGAGCATTTTTGGTTTTGCACTGTCTTTTTATATGGGGGAGGGGAGGGGATAGAGGAAGACTCAAACACTTGACTGCTATCACTACCATCTTCCCGGAAAATTCTGAAGACTTAATTTTCCTGTGTATTTTTTTAACTTTGAATTTTTTTTTTTTTTACTTAGTAGAAAAAATAATTTTAAAAAGGTTTTAGACTAGGAGTAAAAGTTTTAGGTGCCTTCTACCACTTTGAAATGAAATAAATGAAATGGTGGTGGTAAATGCAAGTGCTATAGAAAAAAAAATTAAGCAGAAAAGGGAAATGATGGGATCTCCTGCTGCAAATTTAAATGAAGAGGTTACAGACTGTGACCTTCAAACAAAGCCCTAAAAGGGTGAGAGGTGGGCCCTTTGGCTATCTGAAGGTGAAGTGCTTTGGGCAGAGCACAGCCAGTGCTGAGCTCTGAGCGGGAGTATGCTGGGGTTGGCTGGGTGAGAATGGTCTGTAAGTGGCAAGGGCAAAGCAGGATGGTCACTTAAGAGGCTTTTTAAATAGCCAATATTGGAAATCCAGGTTTGTCTTAATTTCACAGCCAATTCTCTTTCAACTGTACCTTATATACTAAAGTTGTTATAAGGGTGATTATACTTTTAATGTATGGGTAGCTATTTCCCCCCAAAAAAACTATATCACAAATAAGCCATGAAAATATCCTTTAAAAGAAAAATAAAAATCCTCTTAAGATCCACTCAGTACAGTTTTGAGTATATAATATTTTAAATTCTTTTATATTTCCACTAGAAACTACCTTCCAAAAGAAGGAAAACTGACTTGCTTTAGTAATAGCATTGAGAAATTCAAATCAGCCCTTACAACTCAGTCTCCTAAGCTGAAAGCAACAGTGGGGCCATTGTGTGAAGGTTTTTTGTTTTCTTATAATTAGAAAATAACCATTGGGTTCCAGAAATGATCTTGAAATAAAGTGATATTTTTCCGAGAAAACGATGTGGTAAAGACTGCCAATTGTTTGGCTAATAACTATTTTCCCTTTCTTCCTTACTATTAGTGCTCTATTTTTGCTGAAGGTGGCAATATGCCCAACTGAGAGCAACTGTATTTTCCAACTTCCTTGCAGTTAGGTGGTCATGTGATACCATCCTGGCCAGAGAAAAGTTAAGTGAAGGCCTTTAGAAGAGGACTTAACTGGCTTGACCTTTTGCTCTTTGCCTTTTCTCTTTTCCTTCTTCCTTCCTTGAGTGTGGGTGTGATGGTTAGAGCCAACACAGCCATTTTTTTAACCAGGAGGAAAAGGCCAGGGGAAATCTGAGAAACTTTGGCCCGTCCACTTTTGAGCCACATAATCAATACTAGCAACTGCCAACCTCCAGACTAGGTGTTATTTGTTTAAATCTGTCATTTGCATTTTCTATTAAATGTAGCAGAACACAGTTCCTAATTCAAGACATATACCCAACCTATCATTAAACATCACTTCTGGAACCATTAGGAAAGTTATGAATTTTAAGAAAAGAAGAAAGAAGGAGAGTTTAAAAGCAGCAAATATGTATAAGTGGTTTGTTTGCAGGATTTTCTTTTAAAGCCGCTTGTTTATTTTGTAAGGATTGGTTTTAGACATCTGTGAAACTACCTAACGGCACACATGACCTGAGACACAAGGCCACAATTTCCATGTGAACAAAAGTGAAAGGTGTGTCTTAGAGTGGCACTTAGCTGTCTGAGAATTGGACCATGTAAGCAGCCAGTGACAATACACATACTAAATTTTGGAAAGCTTTATTTCCTCTTTAGACAAAATTAGTAGAAATTTTCTGGTACTAGTTTCTTTCCACACCAAATGGGGCATCTTGAACCCCTTCTCTCTTGTTAGTGCATCCCACTTTGGAAGAAATTGATGAGTCCAAGGATGAAGTTTCTCACTTGAGCAACAGGAATTGCCACTTAACTGAATTGGAGAACTTTTAGGAAGATAGGGGCTAGGGAGTTAGCAGGTGCCACCAATGCCCTGTCCTGCCTCCCCTTGGCCTACTTAAGAGTTTATTGCAGCTTGGTGGCAGTTCTACCTTCATCCCTCCACTTTGGTGCCTCGGGGATTTCATTGCCAATAGGAATGAGGAGGGTGTTACTGGATAAATAACCCAGCTTCTCTCTCCCAGGGTGAGACAATTCTGAGATGCCTTCTACATAATTCCTTGGAGGATAGCCTGCAGAATTGCACTTCAATTACCCAGAGTAGTAACCTGATTCTTAAAACACCCTTTATTAACTTTCCTCCCTTTTTTCTTACTTCTCCCATTTCTTCTCTTTACTTCTTGAGGTAACCTTCTGCAAGTTAGTTTTTGCTGCATAACAAACTGCCCCCAAATTTAGTGATTTAAAACAACTATTATTTTTGCTCTTGATTTGGTGGGTCAGCATTTTGGCCTGGACTCAACTGGCTGACACTTCTGCTGGCCTTGCTGGGGGTCACTTAGTGGCTATAATCATCTGGCAGCTTGACTTGGCCTAGGTGGCTTAAGATGAGCTCTGCTGATAGTAGATACTAGCTGTCAGCTGGTTGACTTAAGAGGCTTCAAATGACTTAAGAGGCTCATACGGTCCCCATGACCTCTCATCCTCCACTAGGCTAGATGGGGACTTTTCACGTGGTAGTCTCAACACAGCCACAAAGTCTCATGAGGCCTGGGTCAGAAGACCCACAGTGTCACTTCTGCTGCATTCTTTTGGTCAAAGCAAGTCATAATGTCAGCCCACATTCAAAGGGTAAAAAGATAAATCCCACTTATTGATGGGAGGAATGTCAAAGTCACTTTGGAGAGGAGCAGACATACAGAAAGGGAAGAAAGTTTAGGGCATCTTTGCAAAAAATCTACCCATCGTACCTACTCCCCAAGTTAACTACTGCTCTAATTCCTCTCAGAGTTTGCTCTTGGGGGAATGAAAATTAAGATTGGGGTGGGTTGAGATTGGACATGCAGAGTTTGAGAAATCCAAGGGAAGATTTGGAATTAGCATTTGAATATATGAGTTTGGAATTCAGAACAGATTCTGGGCTAGAGATATTCAATTTAGGAGTTTTTTATATATACATCAATATTTAAACTGATGGGCCTGGATAAGAGCATATAGGGAATGTGTATAATAAAGAGAAAAGGCCTGCAAACTGAGTCCTGGGCCACTCCAGTGCTGAGAAGTTGAGGAAATGGAGAGGGGCCAGCAAAAGACACTGAGAAGGAGCACCCAGTGAGGTCCTGGAATGACAGTGGTATCCTAGAGGCCAAGGAAAGAGTGTTTCCAAGAATAGTGATAAATAGTGACAGGAAGAGCATTCCATATATTCTTCGTGTAAAGTGACTTGTGGTCATTGTTTCATGTGTGTCAGCATTTTATATCCATCTTCATTGTTATCTCATTGATTCACTTATAAGAATTACTTTACAACTCAAAGGCAGAGGTAAGTAGAACATTTACCTTTCGGACAGGTCTGTAAACATGGAGTTAAGGAAGCCAAGGAAAGGCAACAGCCCCCAGATTCAGCACAGTAACAAGTTTAACTAGTCTCTGCAGCCCTGGGAAGCTTCTCACAATTTTAATACAGTTTAATTCTGAATACAGGAGTTACCATGGAACTTAGAAAAGAACTAGAGGACCAAGCTATTTTAAGATTCATATTTAAAAGGAAGTCAACATTATATTGCTTGTTTACAATTAGCTCATGATCAGATATTATGCACCCCTCACCCCAAAATCTATTTTGCTGTGATGTTTGCACCTCATTTGAATGGTTTGGTCCCCTCCCTTCCTCCAGAAGTAACGATTTATCTTCCCCTCCTCCAAGTTTTCCCCAAATGATTCTTGACATTCATTCCACATACTATAATGCTATAATTTCCTAAATAGTACCATCTACACTGAAACAAAGAGCCTACTTTAAATCCCAGATTCAGAGCATAGTTAGAAAAAAATTTCCATTGTTTAGAAACAATTACTAATAAGTATTTAATAAGTTTACTCTTATATCTAAAAATACTTCTTTTGAAAAGACAAGGCAATTTCCCCTCTCCCTCCTTTCAGTAACTGCCAGATGTCAGTGGCCACATTGTCACCCCACTCCTTCACCAAGCTCCCTGGAATCACCTCCCAAATAAACACCTGCACCCAAGTCCTTGTTACAGGGTCTGCTTTTGGGGGATCCCAAACCAAGACTGTGTTCTTCTGAATGTCTGGAATGTCCTAACAGCGCTTCTCCCATACTTTGCCTGGCAACAAACAGTAGAGTCCAAAGGCAGCTGATCCTTCATGGCCACATGTCCTCCACTTTGGACAAACCAGTCTGAAATCGGCCAAATAAGCATCTGAGTTCGCAATCCTGCACACGTAAGCTACAGAGAAGGGGAGTTCTTGTTTCTTTTTACATTTTCAAGCAGTGGGAGAAGAGACAACACATAAACATATACAATTTCAGAACCATAGTACTATCTATGCAACACAATGTTGCATACACTATGTAACTGAAAAAGCTAAATATGTAACTAAAAAATACTTGCATAAATATCTCATATTGTCTCTTTTTTCTTTTTCTATTTTTTACCTACTTCTTTATTTTCTCAATTTGGAGTTTCAAGAGTTTCATTTCAAGAACTAATTTGCTTGTCCTTTGGGCTTTTGTTACCTCATTAGCTTGAGTGCTTTCAGGAGGATGGTTAATGCTTCAACTTTAATTAGCAAGCTCTCCTGGAAGAAAGAACACACTACTGTCATTTCTAAATTAATTATACAGCCTTCCAAAATTTGATTTTCACCAAAAAAAAAAATGTGAAAATCATCTTAGATAAATTAAGCAGCAATTTAACCTGACATAGAGATTCAATTCTTTCAAATAAAAAGATGTGGAAGGCAATATTGCTTTCATGTAAAAAATATGTACATATGATTTAAACTTTTTAATATCAATTACTCATAAATCTTCTTTCCCTAGATTCATTTCTAAATAAAAACTGAGAGTATTAAAATTTCAAGATCATTAGTCTTTTATCTGATTTTAAGGCATGGTTAATTTCCCTGTTCTCTACGTGTTTAAAATGAACAATTCACAATGACACTGATAGAATGATAGGGGATAGCTGCAGTCACTGTCACATCTGATGCCTGCTTATTGTAAAGTAATGCCAGATTCTTAATTAAACTGGGACTAAAATAGAACTTCAACATGCACTTATTTAGTAGTGATGGCTCCTTCAAAAGAATGATTCTCAATATATTTTGAGCCACCATAGATCAAAACATACTTAAAACCATCCTTCTGGATTGAAATTGATTTCTGAGCTTGAGGTGTATTCTTTTGACTGTCAAATAATTTTTCCTTGAGAACAGGTAATTTTTTTTAAACTGACAAACGTAATTTGATAACAAGTCGAGTCAATAAGCTAGGTGATCAAACGAATAGTATTGATTTAGCAATAAAAGCCTAGCAGTAAAATAAAAAGACTGGTGTTTTTGCTTTTTTAATCTGATAGTTTTGTTTGTTTGTTTGTTTGTTTGTTTATGTGGGTAGTTCCCTGGCTGGGCATCGAATCCAGGCCACGGCATTGACAGCGCTGAAGCCTAAGCCACTACACCACCAGGGAACTCCTAATCTGATAGTTTATAAGAAGTGCCCCAAACTACTTGACTTATTTTTATTTCTTTTGACATAATAACACCTTCTGGATATAGTCCATTTTGCAATATAACACTTTTACAGTGCTTATATTGGACAGATAAGGGAAGACAATATCATTCTCATTTTGTAGATTGGAACACTGAGATGCTGGAGCATAAAGTAATTTGTCCAACATTAGTGTTATTAGTTAGAATATTTGAGGTCACTAATCATGTAAATCCTAAGCATACTGACTAATGCCCATTCCTGACCAAACTGCTGAAAACGGGTAAGAGATTACTCATGGCGGTAGGGATGGCATCAACTGCTCCTAAAGTACTGGGGCTGTAAGGAGCTGGGTGGATGCCTGAGCAAGATTGGTGTGCTACTGGGAAGAAGGAAGGTGGGAGTGTGTTCTGGGTGGGTACTGTGTCTCCCACTGTCACCAACTAATAACTGGAAGAATTGGCACTCAAACATAGCTCTACTAAAATCAAATGTAGTGCTGCTTTTGTTTTAAGGGAATGTGCTGTAACAAATAGTTCATTTTACAGCAAGTTTTTAGAGATTAACAAATTTTACCCAGAGAATATATCAACAGTTTTATTCTAGTTACAACTTAAATTAGATTTATGCATCTCATGTATTTTGATACAGTTTAATACACTTCACAAATAAAAAGTCGTGGGGAGAATGCAAATTATACAAGTTTTTGTTTGTTGTTTTGTTTCTTAATTTAAAGTTGTATTACATTCCTAGAGTTCTTCTAATAGTATTATTCCAAATTCCTTATTTACATTAGTTAAGAGAGTCTGCAGAACATATTTCAGTAATTTTTGAAGTGGTGTTCTTGAATATTTTCCCACAGCGAAGAATTAATGCTTCCTGGGAGCTTCTCTCCTAAGTCTCCTAAGATATTTCAGAGATCAATAAATATCAGGTTTATAATTAGCATCCTTAAGATACATATTATGCCAGTGTGGCAGACATTGCAAGTGGTATGCCCAATAACTCTTTTCCCTATTGTCTTTATCACAGAATAAAATTCTATATTGCATGCAAAGTGTCCAGTTAAAATGTTGATCTTTCTCTCTTTTAGTTATGGGTATCATATAACATGGTATGGCCAATTTTCAATTCTATAAACAGCGGCCTGGTGGGGCTTCTGGGTACATGAGCATTGTCCTTCCCCTCTTTTTCTTGCCTGCCTTATGAACATGATTTGTGACAGTAGAGGAGCCATCTTGCCACCATGAAGGTAAAAGAAACATTCTAAGGATTGAGGACCAGGTAGCTAGGGAGAACTTGGGCCCTTGATGACTTCCTTGAGCAGCTGCAGCAGACTCTTATTAAGTGGAAAACAAATGCCTCTTTGATAAAACCATTGTAGTTGGGTTTCTGTGCACATGCATCCAGATGCAATGCCTGACTGACAAATTCAGCATTTCCAGTTTTTGCATTTTTCCCCATCTTTTTTTTTTTTTTTTTTTACTATGGGTAGTTCCCTGGCTGCGAATCAAACCCAGGCCGCAGTATTGATAGTGCCGAAGCCTAGCCACTACACCACCAGGGAACTCCCAGTTTTTGCATTCTTTAAAGTTCCAATAAGAAGCCCAAATAACAGTGCAAGCTATGGCAATTTAGTGACTTCAGGAACGACCAATCTTTCCCCAGTGTTAAGCTATCTGGCCAAAGGTGACTGAAAAGCAGCTGAAGAAGCTGGGCACATATGATTCATTTAATTCTAGGAGACATTTTTCCTCCAATGAAGATTATCTCTGATTTTGTCATGTATTTATATCTCAAAGGATGCTGTATGAGCCCTAGGGATTGGTGCTACAAAAACTGACCAGCTATGAAGGTGGGTGCAGATGGAATGAAGATTGAATGTGCTAATATTTTTATCAGAATTATTATTGTTTTAGTTAGTATTCTGGTTGTAACACGGCATAGAATTTGAGCAGTTTGCACCAAGCTCATTTCCCTCCTAAACTCAGTTGATTTTAGAGCATGATTTTTATAAAATTCAATTTTTTAAAAAAAGGAATGCACATATCCACTAAAGCAGAAATGTCTTATTCTTAGAAACAGATATTAACCCTTGTCAGGACTGCCATTATTAATCTGGGTAGATTAAAAAAAAATGTCTCATTAGAACTTTTAAAAAGTGTTGAATAACGGAAATAATGCTATGACATGAACAGCCTAGCTACAGAGAAAAGTCTTGTCCATAGCAGTGTTTTCTATATAAAGAAGGTCATTTTTGTACTTTTGCAAGTAACCATATACTCTATTTACAATGAATTCTGGAAACAAGTTACCCCACAGAGTACCTCTTTTCTAGTTTCTGTCTCCCTAACTAGTCTCTGAACAAAGCAAGCAAGCATGGGCTGAGCAGAATTTTTCATGTACCTTTAACGTGTCATGATGAACAATACTACTCATTTAAAGACAATTCAACTAACAGCCTTTATAATTCCAAGCTCTACTCCCACTAGAAAAGACAACCTAAACTTACCATCTATTCATAAAACCAAATAACATGAAAAAAAAATTAGAGCCCAGAAGAAAAGGGTGAGGAGATAGGTAGATATGTGAAACTTCCCTTTTTCTTTTAACTAGATAAAATGCAGAACATTTGTGATCACTTATACATTTTTTGTAGAGAACTAGATATAATTTTCTCCTCTCCTATTTCAGCCAATTCCTAATCAAAAAGGTATCTTATCGTCTAGCTCCTGCCCTGTCCACCTCTCTGATCTAATTTCCCATAGATACACTGTTTCACATTCCACTCCAAAGGCCTTTTTTGCTGTTTCTCCTTTTCCCAGTACAGGGCCTTTGATATGCCTTTCCCTTTGCCTAAAACACTCCTTCCCCAGATACTCACTAGACTCACTCTCTTACCTCATTCAGGTCTCTGTTCCAATGTCACCTCCCATATCTAAAATGACACTACCTTACATCCTCAGTCTTTCTCTACCCACTTACTCTGTTTTTCCCACATATTATTTATCATTACTAGGCATTATGTGAGATATTTGTTAATTGTGTCTCCTTCATTAGAATGTAAGCTTCACAAGTTCAGAGATGTCACTATGTTCACTGCTCTATTCTGAGGCCTAGAAGAATAACTAGCATGTATCAAAAATATTTACTGAGTATCTGCTATGTGTCCGGCACCATTCTAGATGCCAAATATATAGTTGTGAACAAAACAGAAAAACTTCTGTTCAGTAGAGATTCTAGTGACATATAGTAAATGTTTGATAAGTATTTGTTGAATGAATCCTCAGGATTATAATAAGAATCTATTAAAATAAATAGTATGCTCCATAAATTTACTATAATGGATGTTAATGGAACTCTAGTTATATTAGTTTCCTATGGCTATGTAACAAATTACCAAAAACTGGGTGGCTTAAAACAAGAAAAATTTATTCTTTCACAGATCTGAAGGCCAGAAATATGAAATCAGTATCACTGGGCTAAAATCAAGGGGACCAGCAGGGCCTTCTCCCTCTAGGAGGCTCTAGGGGAGAATACATCACTCGTCTCATTCAACTTCTGGTGGCTTCTAGCAGTCATCATTTCCATCCCTGCCTCCGTTTTCACATCACTTCCCCCTCTATGTCTATGTCAAATCTCTGTATGCCTCTCTTCTATAAGGATGTATGTGATGGCATTTAGGGCCCACTGAATGATCTAGGATAATCTATTTAAAAACAAATCTGAAAAATAACACATGTGCAAAGACCCTTTTTCCAAATAAGGAAACATGTACAGGTTTCAGGAATTAGAATATATCTTTTGGGGGGAGTTCCCTGATGGTGTAGTGGCTTAAGGCTTTGGCGTTGGCGCTGTCAGCGCTGCGGCCTGGGTTCGATTCCCAGCCAGGGAGTTACCCACATACCAAAAAGCAAAAAAAAAAAAAAAAAAAAAAAAAAGAATATATCTTTTGGGACCATAATTCATCTTACAACACTAATGTTCTTGTTTTGTTTTTTTTTTCTTCTAATTTTGCCCTTTCCCTTCCTTGGAAAATATGTTCATTTCTAGAAAACTAACAAAGACAATGACTGTTATATATAACAATAGAATTATATTTTCTAAAGAACCAGTATAATAATATTTTGTGACTCATTCATAAAATTGTATCATAGTCTGCCATCAAGAAACTCCCACAAAATTAAGATAATGATCAGTGGAGGTGGCAAAGCAATATGTGAGAACAAATCATTTTATATCTTTTACCATGAGATCTCATCATGATTTACAGAGTATAAAATCCTTACTGTTCATCACTTAGAATCATTATCTGCACATCACAAAACTAGGCTGTGACCTCAAAGTCCTTGACAAATGCCAGTGAGCAGAGTAGTGACTAGTTTCACAGGTAGAACTGAAGCCTTAGAGCCTTCGGTATGTTTGAGAGCTCCTACAATGAAAGCATGAATAGGCACTGTTAACAATAAGGTCATTTTAACATTGTTAAGCCTTTCTGAAATTTGGCTTAGAGGTCCAGAATTTAAACTTGCCTTGCTTTATGCCCTCTTAAAAAAATAATGTATACTATGATTTTATTCACAATAAATATTTTCACTGCTTTAGTGCAAAAGAATATTCTTACTGATTTAGTGGAATTTATTTAAATATGGTCAAATTTAATCAGTGTGTAAAGTCACACTTATTTTTCATAACAGTATTTTATTTTTATAAAAAATCTCATTACTCAGTAATGTATTCTATTGAGAAAGTCAGGTCTAAGAAAAGAAAGATTTATATGATTTTCATGAGTCTTCATTTATAGTAGATTCAGGGGAACATTTTATTTCTTGCATTAGTATTTTTAAAAATAAAATTGTCAGAGTAAATTGTGAATTTCCTTTTATCAGAAAACCTAGTTTTAAAGAAAGAGAGATTTTGATTCTGATTTAGTCCATAAAATTGACAGCATATTTATTCTTGCAAATTAAAAATGCTTCAAATATGCTATTTCATTTATTAATGGCACATATTGAGCACCTAGGTGGCCCCTAAGCTTCTTAAAGAGTCAAGCCTTCAAAAACCATTACAAGATTTTAAAGGACAATGGTATGTTCAGATCTGACTTTTATAATGATCATTCTAGTTGCAGTGAGAGAATGAATTGGAGGTTGGCAAGGCTGGAGGCAGAGACCTGTCAGGATGGGCTGAGAGAGGCCCATGGGACAGTGTAGTTCCATGAACTAGATCTCATTGAGGAAGGTGACAAATTTGCAAAATAATTTCCCCTAGTAACATTAAAACAAACAATGAAGTTAAATACTTTCATGGAGTTGTGAAAAATTTTAGTGGTCTATGGTGAAGGAGTTTTCAGTCTTTTACTTATAAATCTAATATTATGTCTAGAAGAACAAGCTTGAAAACAGTTTTCTGTAATTTTTATTCCTCATGTCATGTGACATTAGCTAAGTATGTAAACTTAACCTGTTCACAGAGTATAGAAACATATCCAAGCTGCTCTGCTACCAAAAGCTGTAGGTATTGAAGTAGCCAATATTATCACCACTGTCACGTCTTACGACTCTCAGAACCAGTAGGTGAACTCACCTGCTGTTATCCCACCTCGCCATGTTGCCTATTTCCTCACCTCCCATCCTCTGGTTAAAGGGACAGATGCAGGTCACAGGACACACCTCAGGAATGGAAAGGTCAGAGAACCTACTTCTCCCCAAGTTCACACCACACACTTTCCTTTGCCTTAACCAGGGGCAATAAGGAACACCTCTTTTGAAGAGATAGTGTAATTTCATGGCTGAGAAGTAACATGTCTTAATGAACTGAATTTTTCAACTGCACTTCTTCTCTTCTCCAGCAGATGGCAATGAGTAAGGGATGAAACTCCAAAGAGAAATAGCTATTCATAGCCAAAGCCAGAAAGGCACTGACATTAAAAATTCTTAATAAAAAGTCAACTTTTAAAATATTTAAATTTTGTTTAAATTGACATAAAATAGAAGGTCCTAAGAATTGCAAGAAATTATGTCAGAAGCAGGAATCTTAAAATTTTAATAAAAACAGAACTCTAAATATTATGGCTTTGTATATAAAATATATGATGCTACTGACCAGTGCCAGTGGTGAAACAGACAGGATGGTCTGCAGATTACCCCAGATTATTACTCTGGGTTTCCTGGACAATGAACCAGCTGTGACCAACGGCCTCCCTATTTCTTCCAAATTCGGCTCCCCAGGCACTGATGGCTTTATCTTTCTGGTTTGGAGAGGCTGCAACTTCCCGTGGACACCAAAGGGTCCAGACACAGGCAGCTGACTCTCTCAGATTAACTCCTGACAGCTGACATCTAAATCCAGAGAACCTGATACCAAGTTGTCTATGTGGACACCACTAACAAGGGTATTCATTCACAACTTCAGTCTTGGAGAGAACAAAAGCAGAGAGGATGTATGTCCCTTCCCTAGAATGCTCACTTATGACACGTCCAACAGAGCACCTTGACCCCAGTGTGTCCCCTGTGCTTTCTCTTGCAAACTTTTAGCTTATAAATTTCCTAATGAAGTCTGTTCTTTCATCTGTGGCATAGTAAATTTGCCTGAGCTGTCTGCCTTGCACAACATACGACTTAAAACTTTAAGTTTCTTTCTTGATGAGCATTCCTTGTGCTTTCCATGGTCGCACCATTGTAATCTCTCTGAGGATCAACAATATATAAAGTGAGAGAGACAGCAATATTTCTAATTAGAAAAAGCCAAGTAAAACCATGATGTTTTCTAGTGGAATGTCTTTTTTTTTTTTTTTTTTTTTTTTAATGTGGGTAGCTCCCTGGCTGGAAATCGAACCCAGGCCACAGCACTGACAGCACTGAAGCCTTAAGCCACTACACCACCAGGGAACTCCTGAAATATCTTTAAAGTGCTTAAAAATCACTGTTAGGATTTGGTATGAGACTTAAAAATCTGTAATTTTAATTTCTCTGTTTTTATCTATGGCACCATTGGTTTAATTGATTTGTAAAATTTACCCTCACATTTTCTGCCCCACATGTCTATAGAAACATCGATTTGCTGAACACCCCTTTTCCTCTGGATCTAATGGAGGTACTGAGACTGTGATCAGTAACTGGAGGACAGAAGTCCTCCACTGTGACATTTACTTTTAGTCTTTCATGCTTCAAAATAAAAGAGTAAAAAGCCTTATCAATCATATAACAGTAAGAAAGTGTCACGATTTCACAGTCCCTTGTGATATAAGCCAAATCTTTTATCTTTGCTCTACTTAACTAATAACTAAAAAATGAAGAGAGAGTAGCTCTCTAAGGTTAAATTATGAAAATGCCTATTGTACCAACATGCAGAAATGATTATTCTCTTATTTTTTTGGTAGTTCCCTGGCTGGGAATCAAACCCAGCCTGTGGCATTGAGAGCACTGAAGCCTAGCCATTACACCACCAGGGAACCCAGGGAACCCCTTCAACATGATAAAGACATTGTGTATGTGAGGACTTGAGAACTTATCTTTTTTGTCACACGATGTGACTAAATTCCGGAAGTCTTAAGTTACATCTTCTTAACATGTAAAATTACACGAAATCTTTACAAATTATTTTTTCTACCTTTTAAAACCCATCATACCATAAATTTAATTGATTACTTTTTCAGAACAATAAATTAGACTGTCAGATAGAGAAATTATGAAAAACAACATAGTTCCAAAGTTGAATAAAGATATGCTACTTAAATAAAAAAAAGATTATGACATGTGATATATAAACTAAAACAATTAAGCCTGTTATTTTTAGTACTAGTTTTAAGAACAGTTATCTATTTGCTTACATCAAAGGCAATGGTTTTCTTTTCATTATTGTCTTATTATTTGACCTTTAAATGGAATCATCTGTTTTATAACTTGCTTTTTTCAGTTAATAATATACTTAGACATCTTTCCATCCATTCTTTTATTTTGTTTGTTTGTTTTTTAATGTGGGTAGTTCCCTAGCTGGGAATTGAACCCAGGCCACAGCACTGATAGTGCTGAAGCCTAAACCACTACACCACCAGGGAACTCCTCCATCTTATTCTTTTAAAGGACTGTGTACTATCCCAATACATAGGTATTTGCATTGTTTTCAGTCTTCTGCTATTCCATCTCATTCTTTTAAAAGACTGTATAGTGGTGTCCCTACATGAATATTATCATACTAAACAATTCCATATTCATAGGCATTTGCATTGCTTTCAGTCTTCTGGTATTATGAACAATGCTGCTATAAATACCTTGTACATATATCTTTGTGTCCTTGAATGATGATTTGTATGAGATCAATTGCTGAGTCAAACATTGCAAATGCTTAGGTTTTCACAGATATTGACAAATAGTCCCTTCAAAAGGCTGTATATTTCTTGCATAAACACTGTATCAGGAAAAGGCAGTGGTTTTCAGTCTTTGTTACATGAAAACTCTTTCATCGAAAGAAACCCTTTGCAGATACCAGCTTATAAAGCAGAAAGGAAGCTTCATTTTGGTGGAAGCTGGTACAGAGGTGGGAGGCCTGCAATTCTGGCCACTGGCCCTGACCTTAGACTCTGTGACACTTCCATGAGGCTTCCTGGAGCAAAATACAATATAGGCAGTTTCTCTCTTTTTAACATAATGGGTCCTCAGATATATTTGACTGACTAAAAGTAGAACTAACATGATATAAGACCTAAAAGTTATTATAACATTCCTAATTACACCTCAGTTTCAGACACAATTTTCAGTAATTTAGTCCTAGCACTTTATATGTATTCTTTCATTAGTTTCTTTTCCTTTACAATGAGCACCTGATTATGGCTAAGTTCTGTTCCTTCTAAATTGTCAAACAATTTCCATATTTGTCTTAATTGCACTAAGTGTATGAAACCTAAACTTGCTATTACTGAGATTAGCACTTTCATTTTTGTTTCTCTTCATTTTAATGAGAAGGGCTAAATATAATAAAATATTCAACTAACATTAAGCAAACTCATCAACAAAAGTAGTGACCATCAAAACTGAACTGAAACTCTTGGCAGTATCACCATACAACATTTCAAAATATTAATTCATTAACTGATATATAAAAACCTGAACTGAAAAAAAGGTGGGTTGGGGTGTGACAGTAAAGTACATAGAAGGGAAGGTGGTAAAAATTTGAAGAACCACCTATATATCATTGCAATCAGTGACTCTCTTCAGTGCTTTAAAAGCCTATTTTCAATTTTTTAATAGTTTTATTAGACTCTAACAAACCTGTTGTTCCCAAGGAAACAATGAAAGAAGACTGCAATAGAAAAAGAATACATAAATGTCCACTTAGGCTAGAGAGCCATTTGTACCGGTAATCTTGGAAAAGTAGATACTCCTCTCAGAGCTCTCATTCCAGATCTAAGCTTCTGTGTGGTTTCTCGAAACAAAAGGAGGGCCACTGCTTCCCTTGATTTGTCAGGAGAATGCTCGTCTTTTTGTTCTCTAAACCTTTTCCCTTTCATTCTGATTTTTGTCAGATTGAAATCATCCAAAGTTTATTTCAAGGTTGCTTCACATAGGCATAATTAAGCTTATTATTTTTAACCAACCAGGTATTATCCCCCTTTTCATAATTATGAAATTATATAATGCTTCTTAAAAGCATCCAGAAATCCTGGCTCTTAGAGACAAGGATGGAATACACTCAACTATTTAAAAGGAGATCTTTAGCCTTAATCACATGGTTATTGTGAAGAAAGAAAATACTCAATAGAACACATAAAATACTAGAATTATTTTAACAATTGATTCAACAAAATACCTGAGTCCCTATCAAGCAATGTGTTAGTTGCTAAGGGAGTACAAAATGTATAAACCATGGTCACTACCCTGAGTTTATGATCTCCCTGGGTAACTAGGCATATGCACTAAAAAATGTTACATGATAATATTGTCTTACTAATTGTTTAGAATAAAATGTAAAATACGTGGTACAGATTATGGTTGCCACAGAAGACCCACCCTTTCATATTCTCAGTTCATTAAACCTCTTTTAGGTTCATGTGCCTAGACTTCATGCCCAGCCACCTTAATTAAGTGAACATCTCTGAATGTTTTGAACACTTGATCTTTCATTTCATATCTGCATTATCAATCCCCAGTCCTGAGTAAACTCCACCGTCTGCTTTCTTAGCTTACTCTCCCAGTGTGCTAAGAGAATTATGTTCTTTGCTTTACCTGATTCTCTATGTGATAGCTCATATAGCTCTTCCAATTTTTCCTACTCTCCTAGAGCTCCTAATCTCAGAGGTTCCTTCAGCTCAGCAGGTGACTTGACCTCCTTTGCCACAAGAATCAAGGGCATCAGGCTTGAGTTTGCCGTCTAGCCTTCCAATCTGAAATTTTTTTCTTTTTTTTCTTTTTTTGGTAGTATGTGGGTAGCTCCCTGACTGGGAATCGAACTCAGGCCACAGCGTTGACAGCGCCAGCGCCGAAGCCTTAAGCCACTACACCACCAGGGAACTCCCTGAAATTTTTTTCTGATCTTCAGTCAAAAACAACTCTACCATTTTCTGATTGATGATCTTCTTACCTACAAACGTCTTCCAGAATTTGACCTCCTGTAAAAATCTGCACTCCCTTACTATTCATTGGCTCCTTCTCAACCCCAAAACATATTTACAACTGTCCTATTTCCGCACCTCCTGCATTAGTTATTACTGCAAAACAAATTGCCTCAAAATTTAGCAGATTAAAACAACACTTATCTCACAGTTTCTGTAGGTCAGGAATATAAGATCAGCTTAGTTGGTGGTCCCTCTGGCTCTGGGTTTCTCATGAGGTTGTAATCAGAACTTGACTTGTGGCTGCAGAATCCACTTCCAAGGTTGAGTTTCCTCACAATGGGGCAGCGGGCTTCCCTCAGAGCAAGTGATCTGGAAGCCACAATGCCTTTTGTGAACTATTCTCAGAAGTGGTGTACCATCACTTCTGTCTTATTTTATTTGCTAGAAGTGAGTCACTAAATCCACCCTACACTAAAAGGAGCAGAATTAGTTCCCATCTCTTAAAGAAAGAATTTCAAAAATTTGTGGATATATGAATATTTTAAACCCACCACATATGTACCATTTTTCAAGCCTGCTAGTTCTTCAAAGTATTTGCTGCTTTCTTATTTTTTTCAGTGACACTCTTCTCAAATAGCGACCCATTCTCTTCTCTTACTTTCTCATCACCTATTATTCAACTGTCAACAGTCAAGATGATTAGTGCCTAACAGATTACTACTGCAGTTGAGCATAACATCCAAATTATCATGGCATTCAAGTTGCTACAAAACTAGCCACAATCTAACATTCATTTTACCTTCCCCAGTTTTCCTTAAACCTTAGCCAGGTGGACTTCTCATCATTCCAAACAGGCTGTCTGCTTTTCCACCTCTGTGACTCAGGTGATTTCACTCACCAGATAGACCCTCTCCTAACTTTCTCATTGTTCAAGACCCAATTCAATTTTCATTTCATCTGAAAAAATTTCCTTTATTTTCTCAACTAGAAATGTTCCTTCCCTCCTCTATACTCCCAAAGCACATTGTCAACTTTACTGTCATCTCGTTTTACACCATTACTGTATTGGTATATACCTTTGTATTCCCTTCAGCACCCCAACAATACCTTGCTCATACTAAGTCCTTAATCTTTTTTGAAGGAATAAATTTACCTAAATCATTAAGATTTAATTTTATTCTCATCAAAAGGCAAATTAAAGTCCCTATAATCTCTAACTCTATTAGGCTAATATAGTGAGCTAAGGGAAATCGCAGAATGGCCTCCGCTAAAGAATACTGTCTTCTTTTTTATTATTTGAACAATATTAATAGAGTGACAAATTAAATCGTGATTATGCTTCAAAAAGGTTTGCTTCTGAGATATGTTTGCATATAGTATTTTTACAATCCCCAGTCAACATGAAATTTCCATGGAAACAGATCACACACACTGGAGAAGAAAGGTATTAAATTGTGTTTGAACTTCATTTTCTCATCTCCATGGAGTCATTAGTACTAAATATTTGAATGTGCAGGGAAACTATGATTTTAAATCACCTAAGTAAAGACAAAATATTTAATGATTTAAAAAAAAATAATATCTGCTATTAGTTTTCAAGTTTTTTATTAATATGTGGAGAGAATATAAAAAGAAGTTTGAATATTTATTGAATCATACATTAATATCAGCAAATCAAATAGTCATTTTCTTCTTTGCTAGTGCAGAAAAGGGAAAGAAATTAAATGCTCAGCATGGAAAGGGTGGTTTTGCCATTTTTGGTCCATAGGTAAAATAATTTCTTCTGAATATCATTCAGCTTCTAGTATAAATATGTTGTCTAGCAATGAGCTGTCTAACAATTTTTTTTTTTTTGCTTTTTGGTATGTGGGTAGCTCCCTGGCTGGGAATTGAACCCAGGCCACAGCGCTGACAGCGCCAGCGCCGAAGCCTTAGGCCACTACACCATCAGGGAACTCCTGTCTAACAATTTTGATTACAAATATGACTAATCAAATAGGAACAGTTTGTTTAAAATAAATGTATAGAAACTCAAAGATAAAAATATTTTCACTCACTAAATAGTACTATAACCTTTATTATTAGAGAAATGTATTCTTTTCCTAAGCACTATGTAAACCTACCTAGGAACTTAAAATCACTAGAAATACTGTATCCTGAAGATTTTCTTTTTCTAATCTGTCTTTGGAATATAAATCTATCTTTATACATAAAAATTCTTAGAAATCTATTCAAACAACTCAACACGTTCAAGAGGTATCAGACACAACTCAGGATTTTCTTAAAATTCTCATTCAACATCAACTGTTATTTTTACATTTCAATAAATAGAACATAACATGGAGAAAAGGAAAATAATTACAAAAGCTGAACATCCTATTAATGAAAATGTGACCATATGAAGAAGCCAAATCACACATTACTTGTTCCACATTCATAAAAACTGTTGGGTTTTAAATGCTAATGAAAGAATGCATTGATAGAAGGCAATTTAAATGTATCAGGAACACACTTAGCTTGTCCTTTATAGACCAACTCTCTACACTAAAATTTATCTTACAAAACAGGACATCTTTTATTCTGCCAAGGCAAAAACTGAAAAAACAAGAAGGTAAATGTCAAAAAAAAAAAAAGCAGCAGAAACTTGCCAATGTAGAATATTACTTCCATTTGGCTGGTTTTAAATGTTCTCTGATAGTTATACTCCAGTGATAATTTGAAGGAAGCCTCTACCTAATTGGGCAGAATAAGGCTGAGTGATAATCATCCTCTCAAACAGGTTTGCTACATGCTCAAGTCACTGAAAAAGTGACTTGAGCATGTAGCAAACCTAATTGAAGTTAGAGATGCCTCCTGGAGGTATGATTCTGTTTCCTCACAGGTCTTTGTAGGACTGACTACCTATACCTTCAGCTAAATTACTGGAAAACATGCTTAAAGGAGTAGGACCTCCAGTTACAGACTTTGTTCCACTTACAGAAACCAAATTTCCTTTCCTGGGGTAGTTTTGCCACACACTCCCCCCGCCCAATCAATATATGGCTTTTATTACATCTTTAAAATATCACAAATAAGTCTGAGGAATTACACAACATCTTGGAGTTTCTGCAGCTGGACAACTTAGATCTTATTTGGAAACAAAGATACCATCCAAATTTTGCTGTGGCTTCTTGAATCAAGGCAGCTGAATTTGATACAAGTTCAATGTCATTTCCTTCAAGAATTAACTCATCTTTCTGGGCTTGAGATACTGAACAAGCAACACCTGTCTTCAACTGAACTCTGTAGATGTATTTTTCAAGCAAGAAATTTTAGATTTCAACAAGAGAACCATTCTCCCGAATAATGACATTGACAGGGAAGTGAGCAAGTACACAGTCCTCTTATAATGGAAGCTTAGTATAATACCCTTGATCATGTTCTGTGCACGACTATAGATAGTGTGAAGAGTAGCCAGTTCCTTTCTATTTCCCCATCATTTATCAACCCAGAGCCTCCTCTTTTTCTTTTCAAGAAGACTGAGTTCTGCATTGATGTGATTGAAGTCTCCCTTCTCAGGGTGCCTCTGGGGCACCTCACAATAACTGTGTTCCTTCAGAGTGATGTCTACATTTTCTGGAATGTCCACAGTCTGATTGCTGAGAATGGGCTTCATCCTTGCAATAGACACAGCAAAGAGAGAGGGCAGCTGTGGCTTTGAAATAAACAGCAGCTCAGAAACTCTGAGGTGATTATACTTTGACTCTTCCATAGCGGATGTGTTTAGTGGACAGAGGCCCCCAAAGAAACCTAAAATCCAAGATGTGATGACAGGCAAAAAGGATGAAAAAGCCAAAATACTCAGGCCTGGAAAGTGACACTTTGATTAGATTTAATGAGAACCTACCCATCACAGATAATCTATTTTCCCTTCAGATTCATACTCCAGCCTGCTCTGTGCCCTGAGAAGCTGGCCTATATAGACTGCATCTCTGGGCTCCCTTACCCTCTGACTTCTAGTTGAGTTCAGAGAATATGGAGGAGGGCTAGAACTGGTAGGAAATTGGTAAGAGTGAGGAAGTGGTATTTATTTTCCTGGCTCCTTCCCTGCCACATAGCCATAGGCTGGCTGTTTCCCTCTGCCTAAATTACCACTCCTGTCAGGTGGCCCTCATAACATAGTTCTCCCTCAAGTATTCAGCCACTGTCCCTAATCCTTGTCCTTTCTAGCTTAAGGGTAGCAATGGCTCCCTGCTGTTATCAGCCATGGGGTACTACAACATCCCTCCTTTTTTCTAAACCTTGCTTTATAAATAACCTCTTTATTAAACTATTCTTAATTACCCAGTTTGACAGTGCCATCTGTTTCCTGGATCCTGACTGACACAGATGGTATTGATTTTCAACAAGAAATCTCAGAAACATAATTCTACATTGCAATTTGACTATAAATAACATTCATATTATGGAGGCATTTCCTTGTTCACAGCATATTTTATGACTAAAACCTTCCCAAGCCTCTGAGCTGATTCTTGAAGTGAGCTGCTTTCTCTCTCTGCCCAAATGAAAGGAATTGAGAACAGTTCTTCCTTCTGTTCTGGCAATGAACGAAGATCCTGGTCATATTTATGAACAATGAATCTTTAGCTTTCCTTCAAGTTGTGGACAGTCTGTCTGACTAAACTTCAGTCCTGATTATTGGTTTTCAAATTCAGCTCCCTGCTGGGACTGGAGCCTGACCTTGAAGAACCCTAGCCTTATAAATCTTGCCAATACTTTCTCTGAAGAGTTGTTTTTTTTTCCATTGTCTTTCAGTGGCTGGCTGCTTCCTACGTCACCAAAATGGACCTCCTTGCCGCTGTCTTTGTCCTGTTCCTGAACTTAAAAATTGTCTTAAAATCCCTTCTGTTATACTACCCGTTCCCCTCAGATTGGAATTATATTCAATGATTCTCCTGGAACTTTCCATTTTGACTGCTAACCCCTCCTTAGAGGTATGTCTGTTGGGTGAATTTATCCCTCAGCTCTCATGCCTTTTACATGGACTACTGCCAGTAGGATTCTGGAATACTTCATGGCCAAGGTTATATCACTCATGATCAATGCAAACTGAAGGCGAATGAGCAATACAGTGTTCAAAGTCGACAGAGAACAAAAAGCAGTAAGTGTGCTTTCAGCAAAATACTAAGGACAGTGCGTTCTAGGCAACCAATAAAAGTATTGCTTAGCTTATTAATGAATTGGCATTTTCATTTATGTCAGCCCTTGTAAGTCAATTCCCTAAGATTTAGTCACCATAAATGAACTTCAAAATAAAGAATTTAAATGCCTGAAGATCAAGATTCTAAAATTGTTAGGTCCTAACAACCTTAGATCCTAAAATCAAGATCCTAACAATTCTTGGGCTCCAGCATAAAGACAGATAAAAAACAGTATTAAATGTCCAAAAAGAGAAGAAAATTTAAAATTATAATTTTAATAACAGCTATTTTGCACCTATGATGCATCTATGATGCACCAGTTATACCTATATCACTTTATTATAAACTCTAACAACCCTTATTATTTGGCATTTTATTGATGACCAAAGCTGAGAAAGGTTAACTGCTAGTTTCTGGAGAACTATAATTTAAATTCAGGCTTGTTTAAAAAGTTCACATTTAAAGTGGGCTCCATAGCTCAGTGGTTAGAGCACTGGTCTTGTAAAAAGTTCACATTTTGCTCCCTATGTTATAACATATCAATACGATAAAACATTGGGCAGTGCTTAAAATAGTAAATATGGGGGAGTTCCCTGATGGTGTAGTGGCTTAAGGCTTCGGTGCTGGTGCTGTCAGTGCTGCAGCCTGGGTTCGATTCCTAGCCAGGGAGCTACCCACATACCAAAAAAAAAAAAAGCAAAAAAAATAATAATAATAATAATAAATATGATGACTCTATCATTATAAGGAAAATATATGTAAAAATGTAAATGCAATATAAACAAAAAACATACAATATTCAATGATCCTAAAACTACTTATACAGGGGAACTCACAGAAATTAAAATAGTTACCACTTTATTGTAATGAGATTATGTTTTGAAGCATTTATACCTAAATATTTCAACTTCTGGAGCTATAATTGTTTTTCAATTTATTAGTAGTATATAGAAATACAGTTGATATTTGTCTACTGACCTCCTATCCTGCAATCTTGCTAAACTCACTTATTAGTTCTAGATTTTTTTTTTAATTCACTGGAGTTTTCTTTGTAGACAATCACGTCATCTGCAAATAGGGAACGTTTTTTTTCCCTCAGTTTCCATTCTGTATGCCTTTTATTTCTTCTTATTTCTACTGGCTAGGACTTCCAGTATAATGTTGAATTGGAGTAGTGAGATAGGCAGCTTTGCCTTATTCTTAATTTTAGCGGAGAAGCATTCAGCCTTTTATCATTAAGTATGATGTTAGCTGTAGGTTTTTTGAAAATGCCTTTATCATATTGAGGCAAGTCCCTTGTATCCCTTTGTTTACCAAGTTTTTTTTTTTTAATTGGGGTGACATCTGTTGCAAGGATTACATAGGTTTCAGGCATACAATTCTACAGTGCATTGTCAACTTGACATATAATCAGTTCACCACCTAATGTGACTTCTCTTTCCATCACCTTATATTTAGCTTCCCCCCCTCCTCGCCCACCCCCTCCCCTTTCTCCCCTCCCTAACCCATTCTTGTTTTTTATTTTTATCATGAGTCGATGCTTAACTTTTCAAATTCTTTTTCTATATCAGTTAATATAGTCATGTGGCTTTTCTTGTTTAGATGGTTAAGATGGTAGATCACATAAATTTTGTAATATTGAACCAGGCTTACATAAAAACCCCACGTGGTCATGATGTGTTATTCTTTTTTTTATATTACTGGATTCAATTTGCAAATATTTGTTATTTAGAATGTGCCCCTTTTGAGCACATCTGAATTTATGCTAATGAGATTATTTAAGGGAGGTCTCTTAAATCTAGATAGTCTCAGGGTCACCAGAAAGACTAAGTAATTAGAGGGTTGGAACTTTCAGCCCCACCCACAGACCTCCATGAAAGGGAGAGGGGGACTGGAGATTAAGTTCTATGAACACTCCTGAACAAGGAAATTTGGTGAAGTTCTGGGTTGGTGAACTTGAATATCTTCCATATGGTTGTTACTGAGTGCTATCCTTTTATAATTTAATCAACAAACAAAAGTTAAGTATTTCCCTCAGTTGCCAGCCATTCTAGCAAATTATTGAACCTGAGGTGGGAATCATGACTGACCACCCAATTTATAGGTGGTCAGTCAAGAGGTACAGTTGACAACCTGGATTTGCAATTGGCATCTGAAGTGGGAGTAGACTTGAGAGCTAGGACAAAGTTCCCTAGAGAAATATAATCAATAGAATACATAATAGATATGTAGGTAGGTAGGTAGGTAGATAGATTTGTGTCAGGAATTGGCTCACACAGTTATAGAGGTTGAGAAGTTCCACACTATACTGTCTGCAAGCTGGAGAAACACCCTCACAGACATATCCAGAAATGGTTTACCTGCTAGCTTGGCATCCCTTAGGCCAGTCAGGTTGACACATAAAATGAACCATTACAGTATTTAACATCAGTGATTTGTTGCTATCTCCAGGTAGACAGTGTTAGAGGTGAGTTAAATTTGTAGGATACTCAGTCAGTGTCTGCTAAGAACTGCTTGGTGTGGGATAAACCTTGCATATCTTGTGTCAGAGTACTGAGAGAGAAAAGAAAAATCAAATTGAGTCTTTCTAGAGTTCTGAAATATGACTTACTTTACTTCTAATTGGCATTCCCTCTGAATTGTTTGTTTTCTTAGTTCCAACAGTTTCTTTATCCCCTTTCTTTCTTCCAATAAGAACACATCAACATCTCTCATTCTCTCATCTCTTTCCCACTCTTAGTCCCTGTGGGTTTTTCACATTTTCTCATTTCAGTAGATTTTCAAGGAAAACAAGATAAACACATGTTTAATCTCTCATTAAATCAAGTCACTTTGTATACTTCTTTTCAAAGTTATGAATTCTTTTAAAATCAATTATGTATTTATAAAATTGAAACGGGAGGGTGTGGGCCTGTTCACCTCCCTGGCCTCTCCACCTCCTAAAAGATTATTTTGGAGGTTTCGTTGTCCACTGAGGTCTATAAGAAGGGTCTGGTAGGGTAGTGGGTCCCTCCTTTCCCGCTTTCCAGCACAGGCTTTCCCAGCCCCTCGCTACGCTGGCAGCGACTAGCAAGTGACCCGACCTTTTGCCCGAGTCTCGCCTCTCCCTCCTCCTTCTGTGTATTCCCACTTCCGCCGTGGGCCCGGCCATGGAGGAAAACCTCGTTTGACGTCCGTGCCCTGCTAGTTTCGGGTACGAGGACGTTTAACTCGCTGCCTGCGGAACACAGTCTAACCATTCTCCTCGCCCCGTACAGTTCCAAGACGAGAGTACCCACAAGGGCGTGGAGGTGACTGGCCGCTGAGCAGGGACGCCTCTACGTACGCGCACAGCCCCGCCCCGCCAGGCCATTGAGTGCGGGGCTGAGGAGCCACGGGCCAATCAGAGTATGTCTCGTCTGCAGGCCCCCGGCTCTGCCGGGCGTGCGTTCTTTTTTCAGAGCGGCATTTCGACACAAAAGGCGCTCGTATAGGTTTCCTGTAGGTGTTCCCGCAAGTTGTCACCCAAAGGAACGGCCTTCCTGGAGATGGGGGCGGGGGGCATTCGAAGCCCCGCCTGAGTGAGGGAAAGGGAGGGGAGGAGCGAGGCACTCACTTTCAAGAAGGAAACCTTCACCTTTCGACATCCTCCGCATTCTTTTAAGGATGAAAACATCTGTAGACTGCTTCCAGGTTAACAGATGTTGTGTTAAAGGAAAAAATTATTAGTTTTTCTTGTAAATGCTGTTTTTTCCTCGTGAGGTAATGCGGCGTACGCACGTTACCCAGAATCCCCGAGGGCCCCGTGGCGTGTTTCCTGCCGCTGAAACCTTTTACCTCAGCCAAGGCGGGATCTTCACTCGATGCCCGTTTCCCTCCGCGAATAACACTTTCCTTGTATTTCCTGATTCTGAGAAGAATATTGCTTTTTAAAAATGCCTGTTCTTTGTGAAACTGTACAATAGTAAGTACATAAACGTATGTAAAAGAAAAACTCACAGTCTCGCCATCCAGAAATAACTATTGATATAAACTTGGAGACTTTTCATATATACACGTGAGTTTTTAAAATAGAAAAATGTGAGCATGTTATGTTCTCCCAATAATGTCTCATATCTTTATTTACAGGTAAATTAAAATAGATTACATAATCATTTTAAATGACTGAATAGATGTAATGTCATTTAATGGCTGGATACAATTTGTTCAGCCAGTACCAAAATTGTTGGACTTTTAGGGTATTTACAGTCTTTCACTTCTACAAACAATAATTACTATTATATATAAATGTATACTTATACTTAATTATTTTCTTACAATAAATTCATAGAAATATAATTACTGGATCAAGGCAAATGTACATCTTAAAGATTGTAGACTGAATAACGATACCAGGCTCTCCCATGGAAATGTATTTTACAGTAGTATCTCCCTTATCCATGGTTTTGCTTTCTGGTTTCAATTATGTGTACAGCTGCAGTTCAAAAATATTAAATGGAAAATTTCAGAAATAAACAATTCATGAGTTTTAAATTGTGCGCGGTTCTCAGTAGGGTGATGAAATCTTGCAGCGTCTAGCTGTGTCCTGCCCCTAATGTGAATCACCCCTTGTTTAGCTTATCAGTGCTGTAAAATAAGCCATTTTGAGGGACACACCGCATTAACATAATTTTTATTATTATGGTATATGGTTATAATTGTGCTATGTTCTTAATAGTTATTGTTGTTAATCACGGTTCCTGATTTTAAATTAAACTATCACAGGTATGTATGTGTGTAGTGTTTGTTACTGTTGGCAGTACCAGGCTTACACTGGGGATCTTGGAATGTGTCTATCCCTCCTGAGTGAGGGGGGACTACTATACTACTTTTCCACCAACAGATTATGTGAATGATAGCTGTGTCTTCCTCTTCTTGCTCATTTTGAGTATTGTCAATCTAAGTGATCTTTATTACTTTTTAAAAATCTTTTATCTTGCTTTATCTAACTGTAAAACTGAACATCTTTCATATATTGGCTCTATTTTTGTGAAATTACTAGTTCAGCACATTTGCCTATTTTTATTTTTTTATTTTTTATTTTTTTTGTATGTGGGTAGTTCCCTGGCTGGGAATCAAACCCAGGCCGCAGCATTGATGGCGCCAGCACTGAAGCCTTAAGCCACTACACCACCAGGGAACTCCCCACATCTGCCTATTTTAAAATTGAAATATTTGCATTTTAAAAATTGCAGCCACTTTTTGTGTATTGCAGATATTAACCTTTGTCTGATATACATATAATTAGAAATATTTTTTCCATTTTTTAATTCATCTTTTAATATGGCCTCTGGTGTTTATTTGCTGAAGAAAGTTTTTCTTTCCTTTGGCTGCCACTCAATAAAACTTGTATTGGAGGACAAAAAGGGAAGTCTAGCAAAAAAGGAAAAATATATAATGTGAGATGGGCTAAAATAGAAAAAATAAAATTGATCTGTTATTCGTATATTATCTTGATTAAAATGCAAAAAAAGATACTTTGTAGATCTATAGAAAATGATACTAAAATTCACTTGACTAAAAGTAAGTGGTTATAACTTTCAAAGAAAGTAATAAAAAAATGGGAGAGTAAAGCAGAGTGGAGGAAAACGGACTATCTTGACATGTTGTATAGGCTAGAAAAAGTATATGACAAGGTTATATAAAATGTATACCATAAAATTATATGTGTACAGTTTTATGCTATGCTATGTAAAAAAATGTTTACATAGAATTAATCAGAATCAGAACCCATAAATGAGTATAAATGCATAGAAGATAAAGGTGATGAGGTTATCATTGTAAAGTTTTTCATCATCATGTAGGCATATCTATAGTTTTTTTCTTTCATGTTTCCGGGGTTTGATGTAATGCTTACCTATGTGTATTTTCTTCTAGCATTTTAAGGCATCTCTTAAAAAATATTTCAATAGTTAATGTATTTGAAATTTACTTATGAGGAGGAAGGGATGAATACAGCTTGATTTTTTTTTTCTAAATGACTTGCTTGTGGCCTCACACTATTTATTGAATACTTAATCTTCCCTACAAATTTAAAATGGTAGTTTTATACAATACTAACTATCCATATGTACTACTTTATTTTCTGTTCCATTTATTTATTTGTTCCTGGACAGTAATATTATTTTAATATACTGTTTAATTACTTTAAAATTTCTGGCAAGGTAATCTTTTTCAGAATGTTTCTTTAAGAATTATATTTTAAAATATGACATATGCAAAAGAAAATTTTATATGTAAGTTAAAAAACATAATATGAAACAAACACCAACATCACCAACTAAGATCTAGAACATTACCAAGAACTTGCATCAATTTATGTGCTCTTCCCATTTTACCCCTGCCATCCTCTCCATAGATACATTATTTTTTCATAGTAACTTTAAACTCATTTTGTCAAATTAGAAAAGAGTTGTGATTTTGATTGGAATTGCATTAATTTAGGGAAAATAGGCAGCTTTATAAATATAATAAATACTTATGGAGTTTTTATTTGTGTTAATTCTTTAGTCCACACCACAACTCTTATTATCACCTCCATTTTATAAATGATGAAACTGAAGCATAAAGACTTTGAATAACTTGTTGAAAGTCAAGCAAGTAAGTGGCAAAATCAAAAGTCAAAATCAGGCAGTTTGGTCCCAGAGACTCTGCTCTTAACCTCTATGTTACATTGCCTTTCCACAATATGGAATATGCTCATCTGTAATAGGTATGTCATTCAATTTGCATGCAGCACTCCCACAACTCTCTGTATCCTTATCCCTTGTTAGCAAGAAGTTACCTACTTGCCTCTCTCCTCCCCTGACATAGCTGATTGGACTAGAGGTAGCTGGAAAACTGATTCAAGCTGGTCCAATCAGATAGATACTCTCTCCCAGAAAGTTGCAGTTAGTCTTACTTGGTCTCTTGACTTCGAAAGTGATAACACAAATCTAAAGCAGGGGGAGATGTTTGACCCACGTGCTGGTAGTACAGAGAAAGCAGTCCTGCAAAGAGAGGCAGATACCTAGGAAGAAGCAGAGCTAAGAAGCCCTGTTGCCCCAGAAGAGGGTGGTGGAGTTGCTATTAATACCTTGGGTTCTGAGGTTTCCATATCCTGCTTTGCCCTTACAAAGGCCCTACTGTCCTTTCTGCTGTTGGGGATCTACAGAGGTACCTCTCTTCCTTCAGATAAACTTCTCTTTTAATTTAAGCTCACTTAAATGACTCATCTTCCTTTTGTTTTGTTTTGTTTTTGCTTTTTGGTATGTGGGTAGCTCCCTGGCTGGGAATCGAACCCAGGCCGAAATGCTGACAGTGCCAGCGCCGAAGCCTTAAGCCACTACACCACCAGGGAACTCCCTCATCTTCCTTTTGAAAACAGTATGCCATCTAAAAACACGTGACCCCTTATTTACCCAAGTTTTCTTTTAAAGTTTCCCAGTAGCGTTTTCTTCATATAGATTCTGTATATTTCTTGTTCAGTTCATTCCTAAATATATTTTAGGTGTTTTTTGCTCTTTATAATGATAACATGTTTATGTTGTCCCCTTTACGTCTTCTGAATCTACAAAAATTCTGCTTTCATTAGATGAGACTGCAAAATGTCAATGGCCTGTAGATGTGAATTAGTCTTTCAAATGCATTTCAAAATAATGTTTTCCACTAGATATATTTTTTAGTTCTAAACTTCTGTTCTAGTGGTGATTCATGTGTGGATGACAATGATTCATTCATCTGATGGAAATGAGCCACAGGATCACAAGGAAGTATAGAATTTCCTATAACCTGATTTAAAAAGAAAGTTGTAAATGAACAGAAACATTAAGTTTCCAACAATATTTAGCTAATATTAAAACAGAATGAAGAAAGCTGTTTTCAATAAGACCATTTTTTCAGATACAAAGCAATAGAGGGCATTATTTGGATAAATATTTTCAATATAGTAGACAAAAAATAAAGATGAAAAGAAATCGATATCTCAAATCTTCATATAAGCACATAGTTCTTAATTCAAATTCTTTGGGCCAGATTGGTTTCAGAATTCAGAATTGTTCCCAGCCAGGGAACCACCACCAAAAAAAAAAAAAGAATTCAGAATTGTTGGGATTTTACAGAGGAACATAATGTATATTCCATATTTTCTGTAACACCTCAGTGGGGTCTAGAATAGCACCTTGTAATAAAAAATATTAATATTTGTGCAACAAAATTACATTAGTAGTAACCCTAACTAGAATAAATAAAGGCTATGTAACCTCTATAATAGCCACACATCTGGTCAGGTCAGATTTTGCTGCCTAATGAGTTTGCCTCAAACTTCTGAAATGTTTCTAGAGCTTTTTTTTTTTTTTTAATTTTGGAAATTTAGATAATGGTTTACAGACCTGTGAAAGCAAATGTGTTCAGATTTCAACATCTGGCCAGCTCTGGGGTTCAGTTAAAGAGTTATTTGAAGGACTGGCTATGTTAGATGGTTTGTGGTTAAGGGTGTTTAGTCTGAATGAAAGAGAGTACACTTTTAGAAGAACAAAATACAAACTCTGAAGTAATTATTGAAAAAGTAATGGCTAAAGTATTCTTAACTTGCATTCTTGAACTTTGCCATCAGTCATTACTTCAGTATGTGCTATTTTGGTGGAAAAGAATTGCAGTAAACACTTCCTAGAAAACCTTAACATTAAAAAATTGCCATATTTTTCTTAAACCTATCAATTAAGGGATCCTTGATGTTTTCATCTTTTATTTCTAGCACATAGAAGTAATTCTTTTAAAATATCCTGTGACTATAAAAATATTCTTTTAAAGTATCAAAATTAAGGAAACTATCCGGTCATCCTGTACATTGTGCTACTCTGTCAGACTGTACTAGGTACTGAGGATAATAGTCTGGTGGGAGAGAAGCACGAAGTACACATAAATAGGACATTACAATATGTGATAAGTTTTGTGATAGAGTAAGTACAATGTACCATGGAACATCATGTTCTACGGTGAGGGAAAGACTGAAGGTTAAGAAATGAGGCAGGTGAAGTGGGGAGGGAAATAAAAAATGTTCTAACAGTGATTTTTGAAGTGTGGTTCATGGACCAGCAACATCACCTTGAAGTTTTCAGATATGCAGATTCTTAGACCCTATCCCAGACCTACTGAATCAAAAACTCTGGGTGGGAGCCTAGCTATCTTTGTTTTTAATAATCTTAACCAAGGGTGTCCAAATTTTGGCTTCCCTGGGCCACATTGGAAGAAGAATTCTCTTGGGCCACACATAAAATACACTAACACTAACAATAGCTGATGAGCTAAAAAAAAAAAAAAAAAAAAAAAAAAAAAAAAAAAAAAAAAAAAAAAAAAAAAAAAAAAAAAAAAAAAAAAAAAAAAAAAAAAAAAAAAAAAAAAAAAAAGGTCATAAAAATCTCATGTTTTAAGAAAGTTTACGAATTTGTCTTGGAGTGCATTCAAAGCTGTCCTGGCCTCCATGTGGCCACAGGCAGCAGGTTGAACAAGCTTGATCTAGATGATTCCAATGCATACTAAAGTTTGAGAACTGTTATGAACAGCAAGTATGAAAAAATCAGATCATATAGGCAAGCTTGCCATAAACGGCAAGATGGTTAGTGTATCTGAATGGCACTGTTCATTATTTAATGTGTCTGGATGAGAGTGGGGGATTGTGGAAGTGAAATGTGAGGTTGGAAAGGTAAGCACGCCTCATTTAGGGTATTATAGGTCATATTTGGACTTCATTTATTCAACAAATGTTTATTATATGTCTACATTATAAGTACAGTATACAAAATTCCTGCTCTCATGTCACTTAGCCTGATAAGCAAATATATATTTCAGGTGGTAAAAAAATGTATGACACGACTTGGATGAATCTCTAGGAAATTAATGCTGACTGAATAAAAGCCACCCCAAAAGTTAACACTGTATGATTCCATTTGTATAACATCCTTGGAATAATAAAACTGTAGAAATGAAGAACAAATTAGTGGTTGCCAGGGGTTAAGGAGGGGTTGGAGGTTGGAGGGAAGTGGGCATGGTTATAAAGGGCAGCATAAATTCCTGTGGTGATGAAACTGTTGAAATCCTAGTTGTGATGTTATACTATAATATATTATACATTGTGCAAAATGTGACCATTAGGGGAAACTGAGGAAAGGGTAACACAAGTCTCTGTATTATTTCTTATAACTGCATATAAATCTACAATTATTTCAAAAAGACTTTTTAGTGCTATGAATAATAGATCAGGATAGGGTGTCAAGAGAGCATAGGGGATTTATCTTATGTGGGATAGTTAGGCCGTGCTGATAAAGGAAGTTAAGGCATTACATATGAGAATACTAAAGTACAAAGGAAAAAAAAAAAGAAGATAGAATTAAAAAAAAAAAAAAGAAGTACAAAGGCCCTGAGATAGAGTGTGCTTGGTGTGTGTGAGGAATAGCAAGGGCACCATTATGGATAGAGTGGGATGAGCAAGAGGGAGAGCAATAGGAGAGAGTTAGTGGAGTTGGTGGTAATATAGAGTCAGATCATATAGGGACTTACAGGTCATGATTAAGGACTTCCCATTTCATTCTGAGTAAAATGGGAAACCATAGGAGAGGTTTAAGTAGAAAAGTAACAATCTAACTTACATTTTAAAAATATCACTTCATAGGGTAAAAAATTGAGTGAAGTGGGCATGAGATGGTGGTTTGGACTAAGGTAGCAGAGGAGGAGGTGATGGGAAGTAGTGTGGTTACGAATAAGTTTTTTAGGTACAACTGATTGGATGTTCTAATGGATTGGATGTGGTTTGTAAAAGAGGGAGAGGAGTCAAGAATAATTGTGAAAATAATTGCAAATGGAAGAATGGTATTCACTACTTTAATGAAATAAACAAGATGAAGGAAGAGGAACATAGGGTGGAAGATTAGCAATTTCATTTACGGCTTATTGAAATACCTGTAGATATCCAAATGGAGATGTCAAATGGCCTTGTTGGATGTGCATCCATGTCTGGACTTTGGGTGGGAGCTGGGCTAGATATGTGAATTTGGGATGCAATAGCACGTAAGTGACATTTGAAGGCATGGACTGGATAAGAAGTCTTGAGTATATGTAGATTGGGAAGAGAAGGGGGTCTGTGGAATAAGACCTGGACACTCCATTTTTTTTAGTGGTTGGGAAGATAAAGGCAAACTCATCAAAGAATGCAGAGATGAATTGACCATTGAAGTAGGATGACAACCAAGGAGTGGGATGTTTTAGAGACCAAGGATAAAATATGTTTCAGGAAGAAGAAACCAACTAAATAAGTCAATTGATACCAATAGGCAGAATAATATAAAAACTAAAATTTGTCCTTTAGATTTGATTGTATGGAGGTCATTGGTGATTCTTTTTTTTTTTTTTTTTTTTTTTTTTTTTTTTTTTTTTTTTTTTTTTTTTTTTTTGCTTTTTGGTATGTGGCTAGTTCCCTGGCTGGGAATTGAACCCAGGCCGCAGCGCTGACAGCGCCACCACTGAAGCCTTAAGCCACTACACCATCAGGGAACTCCCCTGGTGATTCTTATAAGTGTTGTTTTGATGATATAGTGGGAAGAAGACCTAAGTAGAGTTGGTTCAGGAGAGAGAGGTGAGTCAGTGGAAACTAAGTATAAACAGTTCTTTGAAAGAACTTTGGTCAGGGGAGAGGAGGTGTAAAGAGAAGAGGCAGTAACTTTATCCTAAGTCAGTGAAGAATTCTTGGTGTCTACCCTTTCAAGGATAGTGTAAAATACTTTATAAGACTTCTTTATTAATGTGTCTTATTAGTTATCACATGTCAGAAAGTGTGATTATGTTAACTAACATCTTAATTTTAAGTGCTATGAAACAATGTCATTCATTGAAAATGAATGACTCACTCACATCCTAAGCTTAGCATTGCCATGCATGTCTTTATAGTTTCACTTTATATTTATGTTTCCTTAAGCAAAAAGTAAATGGTATTACTGCTTTGCACATTAAAAACATTTATATAAAAAAGTAGGGGGTTCCCTAGTGGTGTAGTGGCTAGGCTTCAGCGCTCTCACCCCTGCGGCCTGGGTTCGATTCCTGCTCAGGAAACCAACCAACCAACCAACCAACCAACCAACCAAACAAACAAAACTGAAAAACTCACTGTTTAAAGAATATTGGATATCAGATTTTCATTGCCTGAAGTAATAGATTTATTCTATACCTTTGTGTGTGTATGTACATATACATATATGTGAGTGTGTGTGTGTGTGTGTGTGTGTGTGTGTGTCTATATACTTATACATATATATACACCCCAGAAAACCCTTTAATGTAGATTAATGTTAAAATACTCTTTGGTTCCAGAAAGAAATACAGAAGTGAAACCAGTTTTAGTTATTGTTTTCCAATTTAGACCATTATATTCTTGGCTGGAATTCTGCTTTTAATGGAGTGGTCTCTTAAAAGGTACAAATATAAAAACTAGAGATAGGAGAGGGGGAGATCCTGTGAAGCAGTTTTGGATGTTTCTGCCATGTGGGCTGAAGAATATATAAGCCAGTTGTCAGAGAAAATAGTTATATATAACATTTACGAAAAACTTCCTATTAAACTACCAAGCTCCATGCAGAGAGGTAACCTACCCATATCCCTCCAGCTTGTAAGTGGTCGAGTTGTGATTTGAACCCAGGCAGTCCAACTCAGGATCTCAGGACCTTCACCATCACTCTCAACAGATAAACAGAAAGAAATTGAGACAACAAATGGTGAAAGTACTACTGAAAGTTGCTTAAGCAGAAAGCAAAGTGGGAAGTTACTACATTATGAAGATGCAACAAACCTAGTTGCCTTTGGGTTCCAAGAGCAGGGCCAGAGCAAGGTCTTTGAAGGACTGTGAATTGGTGATTCATCAGAAAGCAGGCAGGATGTTCCCATTCCCAAATGGCAAACTCCCATACATGGTTCATGCAGATATATTTGGGACTTTTACAAATAAAATGCTTTATCTTCAATTATGCTCTTTTCTATAAATGTACAATAGCATAAAGCAGGTGAAAAATAACATACAAAAGCACAGACTTAAATCTTTAAGAGAAGCAATACCAGCCTAGCAGTCTGAAGATTTGTTTTTGTTCATTCATAAACATTTATGGAAACTTTTAGGAGTGACAGATGTGTTCTACAAGTATATGGTTAATATCTTCTGGATTGTGGTGGTTTCACAGATGTATACATATGTAAAAAATTTAACAAATTGTACATTTTAAATATGGGCACTTTATTTTAAGTCATTTATACCTCAGTAAAGCTATTTAAAATGATTATGGAGTGACCACAGGGTATCTGGCACTGGGCTAGACTTCCAGGTCACAAAGAGGCCATAGCCGGGATCCCAGGGAGGGCCCATAACAGAGACCACTTGTGGTGCTTCACTTCCCTTTTCTATATATATATGCCTGCCTACTTTAGAGAATGTGATGAAGATCCAATGAAAACACTTCATGACAAATGCTATACAAATATAAAAGGGTTGTTTTCAAAACAAGATGATTGCTGTTAACCTATTTAGAATCCTTGCTGAGCTGTCTATTTTCAAATAATGCCAGTGTAAAATGATTACTGAATGTGTTATATGTATATACAAAATGATGAAAAATTGTCAGACTTGGGTTTGAATCTGACTTTACCATTATTGTCATCATAATGTCATTTGTGATTTTGGGTAAGTAAACTTAACCTCTCTAAGCCTTCTCTATAAAATGGAAATATTAAAGTTGACATAAAAGATTGTTATGAAGTTTAAATGAAATCATGTATATTAAGTATTTATTATAGAGCAATGACAAAAGGCACATCTGATTTGAATTTTTAAAAGTAAAAACTATTTAATCCTTTTGAACCAATTTACATCTAATTTTTTTAAATCTCCTGTTAAACTATTTTTACACATAGGAAATGTTTAATAATAATATTCACCCTTATAACAATTATCACAATAATTCCAAACTGTGTTCCTGTTTTACTGTAGTGTTATTGTAGGATTTTAGGTTGGAGGTTGGAGGATGGAAAATGATGAAGGGTAGGATGAGGTTGGTTGTCACACTGCAGTCTTTGAGTAATTCATACTGCTCTCGTATCTCACACTGATGGGCCCAAATCATTCTGGGGAAATAGTTTTACTCATCCTGTAAGAGCCTTAATTTGTTCCCTTTGTTGCCTTTGATAGTGGAAAAAATATAGATAAGGCTGATAGGAGTGAAGAAAATAATGTATACTCAACCTGTGCAGTTAATTCTTCCTACTTCAGCAGCTGATACATAAGCTGAGGTAAGGAATGCAATTTTAGCATATTCACTGAAGGTTTTATAAGTGGGTAGCTCTACACAGAGCCCCTAAAAGCATCTAAAGAGGGAGAATCAATTACTTTGTTTCCAAAATCCAAACCCTAAGGAACTTACTTTACTTCCCTTTTGATTTTTGAAAGTTGTTTAAACCTGTGCAGAACATTTACTTTTCTAGTACTGTTGCAATTTAACAAAGAGACTTCAAGGTAAAGCCTTGCATTTTATTTCCATTTATAAATCTACTAAGAGCTATGCTAACATGCCTGGGTTTCATTAGAGACAGCTTCATGATCTTGTTAATTTCAGTCATCAAAATCATGGAAATATAGTGCCCTACATGGTGGATGTACTTCACTCTAGTTACACCACATTTTTAGTTATTCCTGTTCAGTTTTTTAAAAATCATGTAAATAACAAACTCCTTACCACTGTTTCTGAATCCTGGCATGATCTGGTTGGTCCTTGCCTAATTTTCTGAAGTCATTTTACCCACTCTTCTTCCTTCTTTGATCACTGCTCCAGCCACACTAGTCTCTTTCAGGTCTTCAAACACTTCAAGTTCTTTTCCACTTCAGAACCTTTGTTCATGCTGTTTCCTCTGCCTGGAATACCCTTCTCTTTGAATGGTTAGCATCATATCTTTGAATGGTTAGCATCATATATTATCTTTTTATTCATTTATGAGTGCTTTTTGCATTTCAGGCATATTCTAGATGCTCAAGATAGAGTTGTGAACCAAAGATCCCTGCCCTCTGAGACCTACCCCCATCACCCTGATGAAGAGCTTCCTTGCCCCTCCTGTTATTGTCCACCTTCTATCCTTGTTTGTGTCCCTTTTTAGTGCTCATTGCAGTTTGTGGTTACCTTACTTTGCTTATCTATCCCTTTCCCCAACTGAAATGTAAGCTCCATGATGACTGAAGCCTTATCTGTTTGCTATTGTATCTCTAGCATCTAGTATAGGGGTATCCAACCTTTTGGCTTCCCTGGGCCATGTTGGAAGAAGAAGAATTGTCTTGGGCCACACATAAAATACACTCACTGATAGATGATGAATTTAAAAAAGGTCCATGCATAATTTTTGTAATGTTTTAAGAAAGTTTACAAATTTGTGTTGGGCCACATTCAAAGCTGTCCTGGGCCACATGTGGACTGCAAGCCACAGGTTGGACAAGCTTGATCTGGCACATGCCTGTGATGTAATAGATATTGAATGAATGAACAAATGATCAGCATCTGAAGAAATGTTAGCATGTCATCTGGAGACCTAAAGCTAAAGAAGAGGCGAATTATGTTTAGTGCAGATTCTACATAGAAAATGACTAGTTAATCTATAGCAAAGTGCCTAGTCATAATGCTTATCAAAATAGTTTTGAATGTATAAATTAATGAATAAATTTAAATCCATTGCTATATGACCCACGAGGGGTGTTTATAATCATGTATCAATCAGTAATTTTTAAAATTTCACCTGTTTGTATATAAATTAAAGTTAAAACTCCTGGCCAAGGAGCCAACAATTGAAATAATTTCTTTTAATGAACCTATACATTTATTTTTCATGTAGTTTCTTAAAGAATTTCTGTCATATGTGAGAGCTGTCTGGAAAAAAATCCAGCCATAAATGCCTCTATTTTTCATATTACATGGCTGGATACTTTCCAGACATACCTCATGTACTCATAGCAGATCTTATAAATTCTGTAAAACTACATTGTTATAAAATACTTACATTAATAGAGTCTTCTTTATTTAAATAATATTGAAAATATTTGCATATCTATAAACTTTAGCATTGGAAGGAAACCCATGTTGATCGAACACATGCTACACATTCTAGACCTCCCTAAATTATTATCCCCTTTAATCTTCCCAATGGTTAAAAGAGGTATTATCTTCATTTTACTGCTGCAGGAACTGAGGGTTGGGGAAGTTAAGTAAATTGCTCTAAGACAAATAGTAGGTAGTGGAGTGAAGATTCAACTATTATACAAGTCTTTGGATTCCATGAACAAGGCTCTTTTTGTCTCTTTGTGCTTACCGAGTTCCAGACATTAAAAATATAAAGACAAATAAGGCACAGTCCCTGCCCTCTAGAAATTTAGAAGCCAACCAGCCAGTCAGAAATGTGAGAAGATAATTGAAATAAGTTCTACACAACTTTATGTACTAGAGAGCTATTCAGTCTCCCTGGAGTAGCTTAAGCTGCTATTTAAGCTGGACACTACATTCCAGGTCTTTTTCTCCATTTAGTATTATATTTATTTTATTTTTCAAGTACTTCTATAGTACTTACCATATTTTGGTTTCTTCATAAATATTATGACCCCCATTTAAGAACACTATGAGGTAGTTACCATTACATCTCCATTTTTACAGATGAGGTTAAATAACTTGCCCAAAGTCACATAGCTAGTCAAGTAGTCTAGCTCAAGAGTCTATGTTTCTGTCACTAGATTATGTTGTAACCTTTCTAGACTGTAGACTGTCCACAATTATTGGACCAATAAAACTAGGCTTGAGGGGTTTCCTGGTGGTGTAGTGGCTAGGCTTCAGCATTCTCAGTGCCGTGGCCTGGGTTCAATTCCCAACCAGGGTGCTACCAAAAAAAAAATTTAATAAAATAAAAATAAAATAAAACCAGGATGAGTAGACATCCTGTTTTAAATGGGACAAAACAACAGTACTGTCTTTTTTCAAATGGTATGTATGGTCAGCCTAGTCTCATTGGGCTAAATTCAAGGTATCAGCAGGCTGAACATATGTACCTTTTGAAATGGGAGGGTACCATTGTTTTCTGTTCCGTTTAAAACAGGATGTGTGGTCAGCCTAAATATAATAAAACATGAAAAGTATTTTTAATGTATTAATCCTGTAAACCAAAAGCATGAATAAACATTATGGGCTATTTGAACCCAGTGATGTTTTCTAGGCATGGATGTTTTCGACAGGACAAAATATCAAGAACCATTTGGTGTGTACCAAATATGCTCATGGACATTTTGGATAGGACCAAATTTCAAGGATCTTTGGCATGGACTGAATGTCTCCATGGATGTTTTGGACAGGACCAAATGTCCTGCAAGGTGCCCATTAACTAATAAGTTTCAGAGAAAGGATTTTGATCCAGATCTTTCTGACTGCAGTGGCCTTATTCTGGCCAATGTGTATGTTGGAGACAATGTAGGCTAGAGGAGAAAAGAAAGACACAAAAACATAATTGTATTTTATCCACAGTACAAAGCCATGTCTTACACATAAGTACTAAAAAATAATTATGAAACATGTATAATATAATATAGTTCCAATTGGACTAGAATATTTATCTTAGCTAAGGCATTATTACCGTCTCAATAGGAAATTCTACCTCTTTTTCTTTTAAACACAAAAAATACCTTACTTCTTTTCCACACTCCTCAAATCTAAAAGTAATTCACAAGAACAGGTGATGAGCTGAGAATATGAATCTACATCACTTAAAATCTAGAAGGGTGTGTGTGTAACACAAAACACATACATGCATTTTTTCTTTCATGTGTTCAAAATGTATTTATTGGATACCTACTACTTTCCTGGTTTTACATTTCTCTGTGCTATACACACATACACTCATACACTTATAACAACTTAGAAAAATAAGGAAAATCTTTATCAGAAATGTTCAGAAGTTGTTGAGAAATATCAGACAGGATCAGATATACCTAGAAACAAAACTGAAATAAACTGTTGTCCAGAAACTTGAAGGACAGGAGAGCTATAAAGATAGGAGTTCGGTGTCATACCAACTCCTGAATCAATGTATAAAACAAGTGAAAGGGATAAGCCCTGGACATTCATCAAATTGATTAACTGAAGGACTATATAGGAAGTAACTGTTGTTTGACCACCAGCCTATCGCCCACTATAGCCAGCAGCAGCAATGCTTGTTCATAGGCTAAAGAAAGAAATCTGACACTGAAGCCAGGAAGAGAGCCATATTGCCTCAGCTAGCTCCTGATCACCAGGAGGGATAGAAAATCCCACCTCAGAAAAGAAATCATTAACAAACTTCCTAGTAGCATCTCTCTTCCCTCTAGTTACAAAGGGCAAGCTGTAGTAATATATACTGAAGTTACTGAGTAGGCAACGAAGAATCAACAGATACAGAGATAAACAATATAAAAGATCATCAAAATTTTGTGGAAAATCTACCCCATGTAAGAAAAGCAACTAAACTGAAGAAGCAGAACTTAAACATTCAAGGAAAGAGAGTTAATATAGCAGAGGGATTCTTTGGGTATAGAAGCAAAATTGATATTTTCAGTGTGATGTGAAAGGACACCATAATTACATTAAAGAGTCAACTTGAAAATTAAGTTTTTGATTTTTGAAAAATCAATAGATTGGTCTTTTAGTAGAAGAGAGGTAGCTCAAGAATAGATTAGTGAGCAGAATATATAGGCTATGGAATTCTCCCTTAAACATTTCAAAAGACAAAGGAAGTAAATCTAGCAGTCTTAATATCCATGTAGTAGAGACACTAGAACGAAAGGAGAAAATGCAGAGGAGAAAATAATGATAAAAGATTTCTCAGAGTTTAAGAAAGATACAAGTTTTTGGGAGTTCCCTGATGGTGTAGTGGCTTAAGGCTTCGGTGCTGGCGCTGTCAGTGCTGCGGCCTGGGTTCGATTCCCAGCCAGGGAGCTACCCACATACCAAAAAGCAAAAAAAAAAAAAAAAAAAAAAAAAAAAAAAAAAAAAAAAAAAAAAAAAAAAAAAAAAAAAAAAAAAAAAAAAAAAAAAAAAAAAAAAAAAAAAAAAAAAAAAAAAAAAAAAAAAAAAAAAAAA